>VYXD01010225.1:150727-192176 GCA_013397195.1 Hylia prasina
GGGGGCCCCGTGCGCGTCGCGGGTCACGCGACTTCCGGCGGCGGCCGCGGTCCGGCCGAACCGTCCCGGAGTTATCGGGAAAAATAAAGCCGTGACGTCGTGTTGTGGTGTCAGTAACTTCGTCCTTGGCCGGGATCCTCCTGTGGGATCCCGACAAAATTGCGGCTTCTACACAGACACTGACAAACTTTCTCGCCTATTTACACATTTTTGTCAAATTAACACTGGTTCTAGGTTATCTAATTCATGAGGCGCCTCCGGGCGGCTGTGCCCTGCGTTGTCCCGGGCTATCCTGCTGCTCAGCCCTGCTTCCTCCTCCCTGCCGCTGGTTCACTTTTCTCGTTAATTTTTAATTAATTGTTTTAATTAATGCTGATCAGGATATTAATTACAAGCAGCATGCTGCTGTGTGCACTGGACCTGTAGGAAAGCACAGTCCATGCTAAGTGGTGGCTTGTTCCGATGATCATCGGAAACACCCGGGCCACGGGGTGAAAGTCACCCGGAGACAGAGGGTTCTGTCCAAGTCTGTTCGGCCTGAGTGCCGAGAATAAAGAAAATAAAGACGGTGATTTTGTCCCAGTGGGGAGCAGAGAACGGCAAAGAGCAGCTGGAAGAAGAATCCAGCGTTGCCCTGCCGGGACACGCTCGATTTGAGCTGCAAAGGTCACTGCCCGTGCGATTGCATCCCCACGGCCGGGGAGGTACGAGCCTGTGAGGGGCTGGCTGCTCTCGCCAGGGGTGAGGCATTTCAAGTGTAGTTTGCTCAAAAGAACCAAGAAACTCGAATACAGGTATTATATTGAAATGTAAGAAGCAGGAAAATAAAAGGCTCTTTTAAAAATTATTTTTAAAAATTATTTAACTGAGCGTTTTCTCCGTTGTTTGCACATTTTGTTACTCCAGAAGCATAGCTTTTTAAAGTGCTTTATCTGTCAACTCTTATTTATTGTTAGTAAGGTATTCACAGTGCTGAAGGGAAAGTCCATTTGTAAAATGTTCTTTCAATAAGGAGTTTTCCAGGGTCGCTTAATAGGATTCCAGGCATTTCCCCATTGTTATTTTTTATGTTTGTGCAGTTGCCTGGAAGGTTTCTGAGGAATTCCTGCGAAGTGTTTTAACTGGGAATGTGGCTGTTCTGTTGTATAAGGGACTCCTGATCCACACTCAGCAAAAGAACTTGATGATTTGAAATACTCAGCCCTGCATGGTAATACGGGGTAGGCACCTATTTCTGTAGGCAGGTGACAAACTTGGTGTTGATCCAGGGTTAGAGTTTTGTTAGAGGTTTTCCTTTTGTCCTTGTCTCTGCTTTGCAGCATTTGCTTATCAACTGTTAAAAATCCAAGTGCCTCAAAAGAACTGTGTTTAAAAGACTTCGTTTCCCTGGCTTTTTGGGTCTTGCTCTAAAATTACAAGAGAGAATATTTCCCAGCAGGGAATTGGATTTGCTGAAATGTCACCAGCAGTCTCCTAATCAGCCCCTCAAAAGACCATGCTGTCTCTTGGTCCTTGGTGGGAAAGAATGTGAGTTGAAATGAAATGGAGTTTTTTCTTAAATAGCAAAACCAAATACGTCCTAAACAACAAAAATCACAATTGCAAAGTCAGAGGTCGTGTGGGAGATCTTTTAGAAAAGCTGCACTTCAAAATATCAACTGACTTAGAAATGTGAAAGTTGATGGAAATAATAGTAAATGCAGTTCTTAGAAAAGGACTAATGTGTGCATTAAAAATAAACTTTTTGATTAATATGGGTAAAAAATGGAATTTTTTTTCCTAGTGGTCTATAAGATGTGTTGACTCCAGTTGTTAATCTATTAATTTATGTAAAGTTAGGCCTGAAGCCTCTTCCCTTTGAAATAAAGTTTCAATTTATTTTCCTCAGTTCTGCTACAATCAACGTGCCCTGAACAGAGCTGTTCTCCCCAGCGAGGAGGATGCTGGAAAATGCATCAGAACTCCCAATTTTTAATACTCACGGCAGCAACAAGCACAACTGTCATTTTTGTTGTCTCTTAATGGGATTGCCCTTGCCATGAACAATTTCTGATGTGTTGTGCTCCTCTCCAGCACAGCAACAGCCAAATGTGACTAATGTAATTAGAACATTTACAGAGGGTTTGTAGGTATGATTTCATCTCCAGCTCAAAGAGCTCTGGAAGACATACAACCGATTTCCCTGAGGAGAAAGATCTCCACAACATCTTATAGAGGGTCAGTACTGTAGAGGATCTGTGCAAATTATTAATGGTTTCTTCCCTAAAGTATTCTAAAAATGAAAATTTCATGCCAACTTGAAAAGTTTTTGTTGGCAAAGAAAGGCAAAAATTACAAGTTGAGGACAAGGTGACAAGCCTTGTCCAAAATTAAACTAAATGTTTCCTTTTTTTTTTTTTTTGTGGAGGTGTTTTAATTCTTTTTTTAGAAATTTGGGAAAAAGAAAGGAAAATTGTAGCATTTTTTTCTGCATTCTTCCCTGTATTGAGGAGGGGGTAAAATTTCAGTAAAACATTGCTCAACTAATATATAATCACTAAACAGAGATCACAGATTTGCCCAAAGAAACCACAGTTCCAAGTTCAAATTCCAAGTCAGGGATATATCTGTTCAGTTTGGTTTCTGCTAGCTCAGTTGGAAAAATGTCTGTGAAAAGAGATTTCTTGGATGCTATTTTCAAGATTTTTGTGTACGTTATTAGAACTCTATGTTATCATCATTGTAATAGTAATTACTCACTACAAAGCGAGGTAATTAGCCCTAATTTGTATTTACAAATACACCAAAACCACATACAAATACCGTTTTAAGGTGAATCTTGTTCTGAAAGAGTGGAATATTTTGTCACAGTAACATGTCTCAGCAGTCCAGAAGTGCTTACAGCACCATTCCACTCAGTCTTAGTGGCAAAATGGGTCAGGACTGTCTGTTTTTCTCATTCTCTGTCTGTAATGTAAATTTTGCTCTCCCAGACTTCAAGCAGAAGATTGGTTTGTACTGAGTTTTCAGCTCCTTCCAGCAGTAACCACCTGAATTTAAAAAAAACTAATTACTTGGACATGTAAGCTTTTCCTCATTGCAGGAACAGATGCCATCATTTTGCCTGTATCTCCACAAACTTTTAGGAAGCCATCAGGTTTATTAACATTTTCTAAAAAAACCCTTTCTTCACGACTGTCAGGTTATGTTGTAATCTACAGCTGATGGATGGCAGAAAAAATACAGCACCTGATTCTCCCACAGTGCAGCTGTGGGCACATTGCAAGAGCCTCTGTGGAGTGCAGCTTCAGATCTGCCTTTCAGTGGGCCAGAATGTTTGTGTGGGGTTGCTTTTTTACATTGTTTTTGTTGCTTTCCATCATCTCTTTTGGAAATGTAAGAGTTGTTAAAACACGAGTCAGTTATAGAAATAATTGGTTCTGATGCATCTCTTAACTTTGACTTTTTTCTTTTTCCCAGAAATCGAGGGGTTGGCATAATGGTATTTTTCCCTAAGGAATTGTATTTTTGCTTTTAATAGATTATAAAAGAAGCAGTTGAATGAAGTAATATATAGGGAAAATTAATTACTGATCTTAAGGGACACCTAAGAAATGAATTGGGGAGTTTCGGTCAGTATTAATGAAAACCTCTTCCAAAGCTGTGACAGCCAGGATAAATAGATTTTTAAAAGGTAACAAGCTTTTAAAAGGATCAAACTGTTAAGCTTTTTACAAATGGACGTTTATTTTTGTCCTCATTTAACTTTGCTCTGCAGAAATTGTCATATGTTTGTACTAAGGTGGTTTGGCTATCTCTAAGCCTTAAAACTCAAGTTCTACATAGCAGTCAGTATTTTCTCTGTTGTCTGAGGATAATGTATTTTCCCCACAGTAACCTACTTACACATCCCCAGAACCAGCCCCAACCAAATACCTTTAAGCCTCACTTTTTACTGGGCTAGAGGGAGCAAACAAAACATTTTTCTGGGAAAAAAATTATTGCTGAAAGCGCTGTTGAAAGATTTGAGGGTTTGAAGAGTCTAGGGCTAATTCTTCTTGGAGTACTTGAAGGTTCTCAGTAACCATGGATATCATCTGTGGGCTTTGTGTCGCTGGATTTATCCATGGCTGGCTAATCCATTGGAATTATCCAAGTTTCTGGATAATTTGTGCTGGGGATGTGCAACACTCACGCTTATGAGCCATACTGCATCTAAAAGCAAGATATTTTCATTTTTTTGTTGCAGCTTTTGTGCCTGTCACCTGCTGTACATAGCTGTCAGATAACCTGTGGTTTTTTCACCCCTAGGCCAGGCTGTGCTGTCTAATGACCAGTTTTGTTGGTGAGTTAAGGAATGTAGAGCTTGAAGTGAGAGAAAGAGAAGTGGTTTGATGAAAGAGACATCTCTTAGCATGTTTCTGCTGTTCCTGTTTTTTGTTTGGGTTTTGTTTTTTTTTCACTAGTTAGTATGATTCAGTTACATCATATATTTAAGGAGAGCAATAATTGATTTCATTTACAGCCTCGAGTGTTTGAGATATCTGCAAATTGCAGTCCATGATCACTGTTAGTGATCACTTGTAAAAAATCTGTACTTTGAGTGAGATTTATTCCAGTGTTCAAGTGGATTTAAAGCCACAACATTCTTCTTACACGAACTTTCCTGCTAAGTACTTTAGTGATACTTCAGATGGACAGCAATTGCAGCTGTTCCCTAGAAATACCAGACACACAGAAAGTGTCAGTGTGCTCTGTCAGTGTTCCTGTACCATTGCATTTATTTGAATTTTCCAGTTGAATTGTAGCTCTGACTTTGCATCTCTCACTGGTTTGCTTTCAGGCTGGTACACACCACCCAGAGGAAACCTGGTGCACAAGTTTTACTCAGTGCTGATGTTTCCCTCTCTCAGTTTAGCTCATTTCTGCTCAACTTTACACTTCAGATCTGTGGGTTCTTGTGATCTGAGGACTTCAGCTGCCATCACCACCACTCTGCTAGGTAAGAATAGGTTAGCCAGTGAAGAGAGGCACATGAGATTTTGTTTTGATGAGAAACATTAGGACAGTGGAAAATATAAAGGGCAGGGAGAAAATGTTCATTTTTGGAGCAGGATTTGCATAGTTTGCAGTAAGAAAGGCTGGACTCTCTCCTTGAGTGAGCAAGCAGCCTTGTGTGCCCAATGGCATGGGTTTTTTCAATCTAAAAATTCTGCCAAATATAAGGGAAAATACAGGTGTTTTTTACAGCCCTGTGTGGTGTCCTTGGGATGCAGCACCTCTCCTATGGCAGCCACTTCACAGGAGGCAGAAACTTGGAGCTGCTTGGGAGGACACTGGGAGCACACCACAGGTTTTTGTGGTTGGTGTCTGCTGTGGTATGGACATGTCCTTTCAGCTCAGAAAAACTCTCTGTTGAGTGAGATGTTATAAAATATTTATATGTCCTGGTTCATTGACAATAATACTGTATCTGCCATCCAAGAGGAGCACTTTTCAATTCTGTTTTATAGAGAAATTATTTACCTTTCTCTTTGTTTTTTCAGCCAGTGTTGCATGCTTTCATGCTCATTTTTTTTGCAGGGCTTTTAATGCTATGTTTACACATAAAATAATGTTTATTCTGATTTTTGTAGTGAAGGCTGTTTTGTTATGATGAAGTAGACTTTTTTTGTACCTAGAAATAATGGTGCATCAACGAGGTAGGCAGCCCAAGATTTATAGGGTCTTTAAATACTCATTTTCTTGTTTTTAAGTACTTGGCTTTTTAAATGAGGTGATAAATAATTTTGTTGTTCACCCAGGTATAAGGGAAGGGATTTAAACCAGTGCTTTGCTCTTCAGTATAGTTTTTTTTTTTTATCTGCCTTTCACCTGGCTGGAAATATTTCCACACATTTGAAAAAGGTATGTTTATGTGTTTTATGATGTACCTGTATAAAGGCAGGAATTTCAGTACATGTAAATACATCACAATTTCTCCAACTTCCCTGTATTTGGTTTCAATGGATTATGCCTTTTTGGCTTTGTTGTTTTTTAGGAAGAAATCTGAGAGGAAGAAGTTTCATTTACCAAATGGGGGAAATTTTATATGTTGTTTGTTGGGGGGTTTTTTAAAGTAAAATAATTTACTTTATGAGCTTGTAATGGAAATACTTTCTAATCATTCTCAAAAGTACAGAAAATGTTTTAAAACATTTTTGTCCATGCTTGGGAAGCTTGCTCCTCTAGGCATCATTATCTAGATACAGTCCTGTTTTATAGTATGATGTACTATGATATCAATGAACAGGCAGAAGAGCAGAGCAACAGATTAATAAAGGAAGAGGACTTTTAATGAACTTTAACCTTAAGAAGACATTAAATTTTCACAACAGTTAGCAGGTGTCATGGTACTGAAGATATATGTGCTGGATATTTGTTAAATCCCTGTGTGTGGGATACTCATATAATCTGTGTAGTATTTCCCCCTACATGATAAATAATGGAAACACATTTCACTTGTGGAACTGGAAGTCCCATTTTTTGGCAAACACTTGTTTGTTTTTTCCCTAAGAGAGCAAGAGAAAATGTATCTCTTTGCTCATAAAATCAATCATTTTATGTTTAAATTGTTGCACTTCCTGGGGAGCAACTTTACACACAATTAGAGAAACTCTTACCTTAAATTGATGTGAGACTGCTCCACACCCTGCAGTATTCATTGCTCTAAGTGCTCCTCATTTACACCTGAGGATCTTGCAGTCTCACACAATTCTCCTTTAAAAGAAATCACTGATAGAAATAGATTTTCCTGGTATCACCCTGAGTTGAATTGAGTCTCCAAAAAATCTGCAAAATATCCTTAACAGTTTTGTTTACATGTTATGTATTGTCTTGAAATATAGCCAAGAGGTATGATTTTAAGGAGATAAGATTAAGATGGGATGGGGAAAAGTTAAAAGGAGCATTAAGGAGGTGTTTCTAAATTGGTGGGAAACTTAGAACAATATTTAAAACTTAAAACAAGCGCAGGTATTTCTTTGTGAGGTTCTTTCAATGACTCAATAGCGGGGTTTCACAGGTTATCTCCCCACAGCTAGGGTGGTTTTCTTTCCATGCTCCTTTCAGTCTGAGGAGGCAAGGAGTTCAGAAAGGAGGTTCCTAGCAGAAGTTACTATTGTCACTTGTACCCTCTGTAACACCAGTTTTCCCCTTCAGTCTCCTCAGCTAAGTCATGGTTTAGCCCCGTGTTGCATCACACCACTGCGATGTGGGAGAAGTGGGAGCAAGGCAGCATTTCCTGGCAGGATTTGAAAAGATCACAATGAAGCAAGGAACAAATGCTCCCGCAGGAAAGCTGGGCACAGGACAAACCTTTGTGGCTGCACCAGTGAGGTGACACAGCTGTGACCGTGGCCTTGACAGGAAAAGGAGCTGGAGAGCAGCTCGTGGCACTCACTGACTCTGAGCTGTGAGAGGGCAGCAGGGAACTTGGTTGTTGAAGGTCTTACTGCCTTCCTTGTGGCACTTGGAGACAAATGCAAAGGTCCCAGAGCTTGTCAGTGGCTACTGGTAAGAAGGGAATGTAAAGTTATGTGACATGTGAACGCTACAGAAACACTTTGAATTACCATGGAAGGATACAGATGGCCTTGTGAGGGAGATACAGGAAAAGTTGCAAAGGTGAATGTTTGATTCTGGTTAAGTTTTCACAACTGAATCCATTTTCAAATCAACAGAATAGCTGTTCAATATTTATTTAGCTGAGGTTCTTGAAAACTCCAGGCTGTCTCACATTTCCTCCTTAGAGAAGCTGGGAGATTTTGAACTCTGTTGTCAATATTTTTTCACCTTCCTGTGCTCAGGACAGGCGTCCTTGTAAGGGCAGCAGCTTTGGATTGGCTGGTTGTCATGTAGACAAGGATGTTTTCAAAATAAAGGCACACAATCCATTTGTAAATCTTCCAGAATATATGAAAGTCTAATCAGACTGGCTCAGACAGCAAACTCTGGTGTATCTCATTTGAATTCTCTTCCCGCAGGCCTTGTCTACAGGAAATATGCAGACATTGTATTGGAAGTAGAAAGCATGAATGATAACAATGCTCAGTCCTGGTGCAGTCCTGAATGTATTTTAGTTTTGAATGCATCTAAGTGTTTCCCTTCTTCAGATACTGGTTATAGCTGCACCAGTCTTATACAAGACCTACTTTTGTCACAAACAGTATAGTGCAGGAGCAACACAACCTTGGCACTGCCCCACTTTTCCTTACTGTTAGCACTTGATGCTATTTTCTGCAGTAAGTTACATGGTTATTGATTTGGTAGACAAAAAGGGATCTTGCACAACCTCCTCCTTGAAGGAGTACATCTGTACTTTTAAGTACAGACTTTCTGGTTGTGTGAGATTTGTGAATCTTCTCTCCATTGAGTGTTCTTTTGTTTTCTTCACATGAGAATTTGCTGCTTATTAACTACTGTTTTTGATTTTCAGCATCATCTTTTATATATGTAAAACAATGTCCTTATATATACTATATATATACAATATAATGTTCATATATATATCATACATATATGTAAACATGATATTTCTCTCATCACTGAAATTTCTTCAAGGCTGTGGCTCTTACAGCTCCTATTTGAAATGTCCTTCTTCTCAATAACAGGCATTTGAGGAAAAACATTGCTGCACATGTAAGCAGCAAGTTCAGTGTTTCTCAGCAGTGTAGGTAAAATGAAGTTCTGTCACCCTTAGGGTAAGGGGCAAAGTTACCTGTGTGATCCCATTGCTGGCAGCAGCAAAGGTCATTCTATGGTCACAACTTGGTGGGAATGGTAGTGAGGCCTTTTGGGTTTTGCCTTTTTCTCTTCTCTGTGTTCTCTGTATTCTTTATATTATACTTGCAGTTCTGTAGCCTATTGTATTAGTAGCTATTTCCCCCAATACTTTCCCATGGCCTTTCCCTAGGCAGAAAGACAAAACAAATTCCAGAGCTCCAAGCCCCAGGAGATACAAGGCCCCTGTCCTGTCTTGGTTCTTCCTGGGAACCAAGGCTGAGAACAACTCTTTGAAATAAATGTTAAAATGAGGACTCTAAGGAGATCAACATTTAAGGCTGCTTGCTACATTTGATGTCTGAATTATTTGAAACTGCTGTTTGCTTTTGTGACAATCAAATATTCCAAGAAAATGGTATTCATAGCTATTGTACAAGATATTTTCTAAGTCCTTGTGATTCAAGTATTTAAAAAAAGTCAGGAAACATTATGATCTTCTCTCATCTTTTACTTTCTTTTTCATAATCCAAGATAAAATGCCCTCATTTCACATCTAGAAATACTTGAATAATATGCTTTACAGGTAGGAAAAAGACTTAGCAGGAGTTAAGCTATTATTTTCACTAAGCCAAATAATAGGCTTTAATAAATGGCCTCTTCTTAGCTGTGTTGTCCATTATTAACATAACTACATCAGGCCTGTAATATTCTTATTTTGAAGGACTCTTGATGGTGCTTTTTCCTCAAGAGAGTGCTGATCTGGGTGTTAATAGCTGGTCCTGACTGATGTGCCAGTTGTGCCTGTCCATGGAAAGCCACCTTTTCTCCAGCCAGCCTCTGACAGCTGGTGCACTTGGGTCAGTCATCCCTGTGCAAAGTGCATGGCAGCTTTAATAATCTTGCTAAAAATACTGTGTGCAGGGCCCCTGGGATTGCACATGCTTTGAGTTTTCAGTGTGTTTGTGAAGATAAAAGGGGAATTTAATACCATCTGAAGGGATCATTAGTGCTGGGGCAGTTGTCTGTATTAACCATAGCTGAAATATACACTGAATATTTTTAATGCAAAACCTTTAATTTTGTTTAACACTGCTGTCTGAAGATTGCATGTTAAAGTGTAGACCTGCTGATTCCCATCCTCTCCCAGTTCAGCAGCCTCTGGATCAGAAACCTACCAGAGCTTGTGCTGGAGTCCCAGTAGCTTCCTTAAAACAACCTGATCTTTGTAGCCTGAGGAGAGCAGAACACAAGAGAAAGAGGTTTTAATGCAGTAAAAGAGCTACATGCCTGTCTTTTTACCCTAAGACCTCTGCCCTGTGGTGTAGAGTAACAGAAATTTTGCTTCTTCAGATCCCACAGTAGAACCAATGTGCTTTATTCTCCGTGGAATTTCTTTAGGGAGATTATTTTAGTCTGACTTCGGGTTGTAACTGTTACCATTCTTTTGGATCAGTTTGCTCCCAGATTGGCAAAATCAGCTGTGTTAACATTGCTTGTAGTCTGTCATAGGCTAGAGATTTATTACATGTATTACTTGATAGTGAGGGCTTGATCTTACTCCAGTAGTTACTGCTTTCTCCCTTACAGTTATTTTTAGCTAAATCCTTCTCCAGACCTGGCCAAGACTTCAGTCTCAGGACTACTGAAGTTGCAATAACCTTCAAACCAATGAAGACACTGTTGGGAGGAGTACAGAAGAGTTAGAACAGGAGTGAATGCTAATCTCTTGGTCATCAGATCTACTGTTTCCAGGAAATAAATGTATTTAGTCACACCTTGAAAGCAGAATCATCCAAGGGAAGTGCAAAGATCTTTCAGTGACCCATCCAGAGGAGTGTGGGGAGTCAGAGCCAGTTGGGATTTTGTCATGGTTTTTCCGTGTGAATCAGGTTTTTGCCTTATACCTTTTGTTATTAATGTTGTTGCTGTTGCAGTTCATTTTCTTGTCTCATTTCTGCTTCCAGTAAATTGTTCTTATCTCAAAATGTATTTTTTATCATCTTTTTGTGCCTGCAATTCTCAATTTCTACCTTTTTGTGCCTGCAAATCCCACTTCCAGAGTGGGAATAGGGAGGGGAAGGATGGGGGAGTGAGCAAGTGGTGTCTGGTTTGGGAGAGTCCCAGGGAGGGGGAGTACTAAACTGGGGAGTGCTATTCCTAAACCAGGACACCTATAAAATACAGTATCACAATAACCTATAATTTAAAATTAACTTTATGTCCTTTGCAGCCTATGCAAAGTGCAAAGTTTTTAACTAACCTTGTCCCTACTCTCTTACATGCAGCCAAGTGCCAGTGAGAAAGGAGTACTCAGAGGTTCCATTGTATTTTGATAAATATCCTGTCTTGAGGCAAAGGGGTTCTTTCAGAATGCTGTTTATGACTTTTTTTTTTCCCCCTTAAGGAAATATCCCACAATAAACTGCTGGCAAATGTTACATTTTTGTAGCAATTGTGAAATTTTCAGTGTCATTGGCGGTGTTGCCTCATCAATCCACAAACAGGTTTGGAAGCAACAGGGACTTTTGTGTATGGAGTATATTTCCTACTAATGCAAATTTCACTAGTCAAACTGCAAGAATTTCCATAGTTGTTAGGGTTTTATGACTCTAACAGCACTGAGCTACATGACTGGAAGATTTTTTTTTCCTTCTAGGGTAATGTACCTAGTGTATCAAGGAAAACAGAACAGACCCAGGTCTTGGATCTGAAGCAGAGAGCAAAAAACATCGATCACAACTTTTCAGCCCTCACTTTAGAGGCCAAAACTGTAAGTGGACAGACTCATGTCTTCATCCCTTGCTGCACATGTAGAGTGGCCATTTCTGCTGGCTTTTGTCTTGTTTGAGGAGCATGTTTCTGTACACCAGGTATTGAGCTGGGTCCTGGCCATTTCATCATCTGATATTGCGGTGGTAATTTTTTTCTGCTAGGAAATAAAGGATGAAATGGCCATCTATGTACCTGTACAGAGATTAAGTGATGATATAATCATGACATGAAATGTATGAAATGCTGTTTTCTTTCTCTTTTTCCTATCCTGAAAGGTTTAAAGACAAGATTTTCAGTGTATGATTGCCAATTTTCTGTGTACTCCTTTGACAGAAAGTATCTGCAGCCTAGCTCAGAGCTGAGTCCTTAGCCCATGAAGTGAAGAGATTTATGGATTACATTATGTTGCCTCTTAGCAGAGCAAAGTTATTTTCCCTTGTCTGAAAACCAAGTACATTTATTTTAGAAAGCTCAGTCTCTCTCTTCATATCCTCAGTATAACCATGCTGTAACTGTCCTTGTGAAATAATACAAAGGAATTTCCCAAGTAAACTTGTAATTTCATTAATTAACCAAAGAAAAGCAAATTCACTACTTGAAGAAGCATTTCACAGCCATTTTCTGCAGCTTTTCACACAACTGCTCTGGGAACAGATATAAATAATGATTCAAATATCCCATGACTCTAGTTCAATTTTTTTCTATTGCTTACCACTTTCCTGTAATACTGTGTAATACCGTGATATTCATGTTACTTTGAGAGAGGTTCAGCTTATTTCTTTCAAAAAGTTGGTAAGATCTCCAGAGTAAATCAGTTTTGTGCTGTTGGCACTTGGGTGGAAGGATTTGCTGGAACAAGCACCTCCCATGGCAGCTCCTGTACCACAGCTGGTGGTAGGTGGGCTGATTTCTGAAATACAAACCTTGTCCTTCAAGCAGCCAGGCAGCAATGCATGAAAGAGACCTTTTTCATTCTTGCAGTGCAATGCTGAAAAGGAAAGTTGCAAGCCCATTTCTTTTAGCATTTGCAGTTCTAGAATAAGGGGAAGCACCAAGAGGAGATTGCAAGCAGGAGTCTGCTGGACAGCTGTGATGCACCTTCCAGAGGAACTCCATCTTCCTCTATTCAGCCAAAAATTCTCATATGGCTGAAATTCTTGTAATTCTGTTCAGCCAGAAATTCTCTTGTGGGTGAAATTCTCATTATTGTCTTCATCCAGAATTTTTCATGAATTATGTGTTCAACCTGAGCATTCATGGCACACATATAATTTTCACAAGACTGGGACTGCAGGCCTTGTGTGAACTATAGCCACTGTCAGTTGGAATGTTAAAGCTCTAAATTCTATCAATCCTTTTGAACTCTATCAATTCTGACCATAACAGAACAGGCTTCCAAATCCTATTCAAAAGAAATTCCAAGTGCTGTGAAACCTACAGGTTCCTCTCCAGGTCAGGAGAGGCTTGTATGTAGTTATTTGCCAAAATAACTTGTGTTCAGCTGCATAGTGAGAGACTGCAAGTGGCCCTTCTGTCAAAGATGACTTGGAAACCAACTGATCAATAAATGGTGCTCAGGTAAACACTCCAACCTAGTCATTTATTCCTTTCAAATGCTGACAATAAGGAATGTTCTAATAATTACTCAGTTGTAGCCTCCAGAAAAGAAAACAATGGGCTATAAACATGGTTGAATTTGCCTTTTTCGGCTATTTAGCAGGAAATTGGGTCAGGCATTGCATTTGTTTGAAGACTATGCATGAGTAAGCCTTTATTTCTGCTTGTCCTCTAAAGCCTCCTGGAAAAGTGGCCTGGAGTACCAGGGGTGTTAAATCATTACATCTGTTTCCAAACAGTTTACACCTATTTCTGGAAGCTTTCCTCAGTTCCTGTTTGTTTGCTTGTTTTTTAATTTCAGTCCAATTTGAGATCTGGGATTTAATTTCTGGATCTCTGTTTCCTTCAGCAAATAATGTACTGAAGCCATGCTGGGAAATGTGCTGCAGTTTGGTCAAAGCAATTTTCTCTGCATCTAACCCCAAATGAACTGGAGTTTTGAAAAATATTTCTGGCAGGTCATTTACCTTGATTATGTTAGAATTCTGTTCAAAAATGTGTTGTGGTACTTCTGCCTATTTCTTACCCAAAATTGTCTGAGTCCTTTTTTTCAATTCATGTCAAATCAAGGGTCACTGGAAAGTTGCATCCTTGATTGCCTTCTTTGATGTGCATTAAGAAGCCCAGTCTGTGTTGCATTACTTTTGCTCTCTTAGTGGACCATTGAAACTTTCATGGAAGAGTGGAAGAAAATGGGATTTCAAAGGAACAAAATGAATCCTGATTTCAGTATATATTCTTTTTGAAATACTTTTGATACTTGTTCACAGCTTGCTGATAATAAACACTACTAGTACAATCACTCCTGCCAGATGAAAGGTAGAAAAGGAAATTCAAACTTTTAATCTAGCCAATGTCAGTTATTGCTTGATAATCTTTGTCCAGGCTGATATGACCATGGGACTTCAGTCTTCTGATTTTCTTGACATAGTTAGTTAAGCCTTATTTCTTTCCTTTAATCAGCTATAAGTATTTTGAAGAATGTGTTACAGAAAAGTGTAATTTCTTTCTGGTAAGCACTGATTAAAAAATAAAAGGACTATGAATCTGGGCAAGAATATTTATTCTGAAAATCAATATTTTGACATGGCCAATACATATTGGGAAGGATGAACTTTTAAATACACAACAGTGAGACAGCCATTAATTTTCAGATCAATACAATTCCTATTGATGACAGTGGTAATCTTTGCATTTATTTCAATATTCAGTAAGTTCAGCCTCCTAAGCAGCAATACCTTTCTAACTCAAAAAACTGGCCTAACACGTGGTTTATGTCCAGATTTCCTGCTGTCTTTGAGGTGCTATAGCTATCCAGACTTGGAATTGTGTTGGAAATTCTGCTGATGGTTTTTGCTTTTGGGGAGGGGGTTTTGTTTGCTTTGATCTTGTTATACTTCTGTGTGTTATTTTAATCTTCATTGATAAACTCATTTATTTCAAAAGTTTAAACTTTCTTTGAGTCTCTAACTTTTAGATTGTTATCATATACATAAAGACAAGAGTTGGTCTGAATCACTGAATACTGAAAAGGGTTTTAAAGGCAATGGAGGGGCAGAAGGGAATGCTGAACTCTTCTCAGGAGGGAAATCCAGAAGGACCCTGTGTGCAGGCTGTGAGGTGCAGGCTGGGCAGGGAGACAAATATACATTCCATGTAGGACAATACATGGAAAGCACTTGGCTCTAATGAGCAAAGGAATCCTTGGAGTACCTCCACAGAAGTTGTTTGATTTATGGAATATTTGTATTAAAATAAATTGTGACTTCTCAAATCAGGCTCATTCCTTAGGGTAGGACAGCAGTACTGGGAGAAGACTTGATGGTGTCAGAGTAACTGTATGTAAGGTAGGGCAACACCTTTTAATCCAATCCCTGAAATAAATTCAAATATCCATATTGATGTAAGTGTTTATATACATATATGTAGGCCATACCTTTATGTATGTGTGTGTTTACCAATGTAATTTTTATAGTTTCTTGTGGTTTACCAGACACATTGTAATGTCTCAGAAGTTACTGTTATGGTATACATCATTAGAGAAAAAAAAAAGACAGGGCAGTAAATTTTTAACATACATTACCCAATGTATTGTGGGGGCTTCTAACCAATGGCACTCCACTGCATACCTGTGGGTTTCAATAGTTAAGGAAACTGGATGATTTACTGAATGGAAAAAAAAATATATGTAAGATTTCTGCTACTGGTCAGAGTTGGACATGATGATCCTTGTGAGTCCCTTCCAGTGTAGAATGTCTATTTTAATGGTTCTGTTGTTCTGGTCTTCTGCATGCTGGATGAATTGCTAGCACATGAAATATGAAAAATGAGGTGTAATAAAACAGGACTCTGCCCCTACACTCCACCTTTTAGCTTATACTAAAATACTATGAAATATTGTTGAAATCAGTAATGGTTTTGCATTCCCTCTTTTCAAATAGTGACCCCCTTGGTAGGACAAGATTAACTAAGTCATGATGGTGTCACTGATGTTTGAGAAACCTCTGGAAGGAAAGCACTGTGTATTTGTGTCCCATTCTGTGGCACTGCTTGTCCTAAAAAGACAAGTGGTGTCTCGTAAAAGAAAAAGGCACTGTTGTGGAAAACCAGCAAGACCAATTTCTGACAATTAAGCAGCATATAAAAAACATGTAGCTCCTGGCTTAAATTTTCAGTACTGCCTTACATTCCTCTGAGCAGTTCAGGAGGGAGCCATTTCCTTCTTGTTTTCTAAGTCTGAGTCCCTGAAGATTGAGTAATGGATGAGAATAAAAACATTTTGATGGCAAGAGGTTTACAATGGGATCATTGTCAGATTGGTACCTCAAGGGCTCTACCGGGGGCCATTGTCATGCCTGTTTCCTTTCTGCTAATGAGTGGATCCAGCTCTCACTGAGGTACAGGAGAGATCAGTGTAACAACCCAAGAGCTCACAGTGGCTCATCTTTCTTTTCAGCCTCCCATACTCACTGTGACAAAGTGAAAGGCTTTGGAAAAACCAGACTCATTCAATGTAATTGAACTAAATGGATAATAGGACACTTATTAGGCATTAAACAGAAAACTCTTTGCTGGCTTTTGCAAAGACTACAGCTCTTTGTCATTTGATAATAGACATTCACTTAGGAATCTATTCTTTTTTCGTGCATGTTGGGTTTTTTAAGATGTTTTACTCACATCAATATTAATGGGAATTGTGCAAGTAAACCCTGGGAATTCAGAAAAATAAAACCCGAGACCTTTGTGTTTCTAGCAACCAAAAGCCTCGAATAACTGAGAATCTGTAATTGGTTCTATTATGGGACAATCTTGGATGGGAAAAAGAGCTCCAAGTATAAATAAAAGTGACCCACTTAAGGACAAGTTCTACAGTCCTAGCTTCAGCTAGAGAGTAACTTGCTCTTCAGACAGTCTAAATCTGTCCAGTTATCCCAGCTTTTTGTGGAGTAAAAGGGAACTCAGAATAAAGCAGTATGAACCTCCTGCTTCCCAGTCAGAAACCATCATATACTTTTCCTATCTGGGGTTATCCTCTTGCTTGCTTGGTGTCATTCAGGAATACAGTTTTCAACATGAGGAATCATGTTAAAATGATGAATTTTATTTCAGTGTTCAATTTCAATGCTCTGAAAGTACAGGTAAGACTGGTATTTTCACCTTTCCAGTTCAGCTCTGCATAGATTCAATAACACTCATTTTGCAGTTTATGGGTGCCTTTTATCCTCAAAAGGCTTTTCAAATATTCAGCCATATTTTCTTGTCATTTAATGCTTTGGCATAACCCAGACCTAGGTGTGAAACCATCAGAGCTCACAGCACTTGTAAATTAGACAAAGCCACAAAGAGGTGATTATTTGTTAGTGTTTATCTTATGAAGAAGTATTTCAGCAGGACAATACTGTTAATGTCAAAATTTACATGACGAGAGCAACCTTACAGTAAAAGAATTCCAGCTTCTAGTAGTTTTTTACCCTGCCATTTCTTTTTTTAAAGGTGGAAAAACTGTGTGTGGGAGGAACATGGCTGTAAATTGCTCTGGTCTGAAAAGTGAGTGGAAGCAGGACCAGAATTAACATTCAGTTTCCACTGGTGCCCTTCAATAAAGCATCTCACAGTCCTTCAGAGTAACTTGCTTCTTGTGAACCCAGCTGGCAATTAAAATGGAAGTACTGGAGTGAAGAAGGAATCAGGGGAAAGGACAGGTGGTGTAGCTCAGCATTCTTGTTTTATTACTATGTGGGGAAGAAAGAGCTATTTGCCTGGTATATAGTGTGACCTGACTCTGTTTTGTCCCCTCACTTAGTTATTGCAGTTAGCTAAAGAAATACCCTCCTTGTTCCTCATGGTTTCCTTATTAATTTGGTATAGTACTTTGTGCATTTCCTTTGCATTTCTGAGAGAGTAGGGATTTTCCTCAGTGGATCAGTACACACCTACTCACAGCTGCAGGGAAATTTCAGGTTTTTGGGGCCACCTGTGGCTGTGCCAATGGTAGGAACAAACCCAGGATTTGTCAAGCACTGGGTTAGTTTTTCTATTAGTTGTTTACACCTGTCTCAAATAAACAGTCTCTGGATCTGGAAAAAAAGATTGCTTAGGAAAGCAGCTCAATGTACACATAATATGCCCCATTCCCACCTCATTTACTTATATGTAACAAGCTCATTAAAGCAGAACAGAGTTATGTCAAAGTAGAGCCAAGCTGATAGGAGAAACCAGCCTGTTGCATTTGGGACGTTATCTTTTCTTAAAGAGAGGAGTTTCCCTAATAAAAATGCTACTGTGTGGCTGAAAATTGTGCTTTAGGAAGACTTTCAGCAAGGTTTGATTTCTATTTGTACTGAGATCTTCTGAATGCCTGCAACAACCCTCTCTTCATTTTTCCCTGATTTGGAACATTCTGGTTGTGTTCCACTAGATGGCTACAGGGAAAGCAGTTTTGCAGGGAGCAGAAATATGCAGGAAAAACCTGTCTGGGATTTTTATCTTTTCTTTACAAGTTCACTCTCTGACTCTCTGATACAGCTGAGCTTCTCAAGCCAAAAAGTCATGTTCAGTGGGGTTGGAGAACAAAATCCAACATGATGATCCCTTTGATCCTGGTTTCATTCAGTGACATTGTGAGTGCCAAGACTGGAGGTTTATCCTGGGTGTTGTGGGCAGTGGAGCTTATCATGAACCCCTGTAACATGCAGATATCAAACCAGGTGTGGCCTTGTGAGGGTTACACTACACGGGGTGTTTGGCCATGGTGCTGCAGGAGCTAAAACTGGGTCTCAGCCTGGCTTGGTCACCTGCAGCACCACTGAGGTCCAGAACATGTGCAGGCTCCTGAACAAATAATCACTTTGTTTCCATTGGGTTAGCCAGAGCACCTTACCCAGCTTTGCCCCAGCTGCAGGAGGATAGAGAATACTTGCTGTAGAACAAAAACCTGCCTGGACTGCACTCTGTTGCCAGTGCTTCCTGAACAGATGTGAAATCAGAGAGTGAACTTACAGTAGGGCAGCATTTTGAGTTATATGGCAGTGGTGGTTTGATCTTGGTGTAGAAGACCAAAGTCACTGCCTTGCTGCTTTTTCCTTTTTAAGAACCAGCATAACTCTAAGTGCATGGATATTGGAGAGTCTTAACTGGGATCAGATCAGGAAGATTCTCTGATGTTTCTTTTAGCCAACAGCTGTGCATAGAAAAGTTCTTCTAATTGTAACAACTGGTTGGGCTTTTATTGTTGTGGCTTTTCCTACAGGACTCCAGCACACGAAGGAAGTATCATTATTTGCATCCAGTAAATTAGGAGACTAGAAGTATTTCCCAGTGATGGGGCTTCCTCAAAGCATTCCTGCCTACCTGTGGCAGATCTGTGAAAAATGAAGGTAAAAATCCCATGAATCCCAAAAAAGATAGTGAAATGGGGAGACCCAGCTGCCATGTCTCTGGGGTTTTGGTGTGTGGCTTTGGCTGGAGACAGTATTGTAACTAATGTTAAGTGGAAAAATTCCTGCTATCTCCTTTACTGGCTTTACATATGCAGCACAGGATGCAAAAAAGCAGATGAGAGAGAGCCCTAGAGAAGGCTCTTTTAAAAAGCCCTTTTTTACCTAAACATCATAATGAATCTGGAATTTGCTCTCCCCAAAGTGAAGAATAGTAACCCAAAAATAATCAGAAATAGTAATCCAAAAATAATCAGAAATTGGTGCTGTACTGTAAACAAAAAGAGCCCACAGTAAAATGATGGAAAAATCCTGCATAATCTTTATCACCAATGTTTTCTACATTTCCTATAATATTTTAAATCAAGACAATCAGATATAACTCTGTAATGAAAGTTATACTCGCATATCTGTCTTAATTCTGATTTATGTTAACCAAGATTTGGCCATATCGTGGAGCATGGCTTTCCTTTGTCCATTCCCCTTTCTAGCTGCAATAAGAGAAGTGAAGCTCCCCTCACAAAGCCAATTTTTAGTCAGTGTTATGAATTTATTCCTTCTTCCCCAATGTCTCTTTCCACTCTGCACTTTCTGCATCTCTGATTATTACGATTTCTATTGTGTTTTAGGTAGAGTCTTAGTCAGGGTACAAGCCTCTGTGTTCTTTTACTGTAAATTGGTGCAGTATTTTGTGTGGGAACACATGTAGGTGTAGAGATAGAAATAGTCATCTTGAAGTTCACAAAATGAACGTAAGTCAGACTTTCCTGCAGTTCAATATATTTATGAAGGACCATCTCCCATTTTTTCTTGCAGCCTCAGTTAAGCAGTGTGGGAATGTGGTTCTACTGTGCCAGGTAGTTTCTGATAGATCCATTACTTTAATGAAACTCTATGCTGTGACTTATGCAGAGCTTGGGAATGAAGGGAGAGAGTAGAGGAGTGCCTGCTGCATCATCCAGTTCTGTGCACTGCATGAAATTCTGTATTTTGGAAACTCATGCTCACCGTTGAGGTTGTTATTGTACCAGCTCTAGTCCCTCCTTGCATCTGAGACTTCCTGCTATCACTTCACCTGACACACTCTTCCAGCCCAGCAGTATAAATTCAGAGTCTCAAGAGCCTATTTTACCCTGATTTACCTTTCTGGGCTTGTCAACAAGCCAGGGCTCTGTATGGTCATCTCCTGCATTACTCTGGATCCCCTGCCATTAAAGAGCATCTTTCCTGTAATTCTTAAGGAAGCCCCTCCTGTGAAGATACTCTTTCTTAGAGTACAAATTGATATCTATCTCTAGAAACCAAGTATGGGAAACAAAATATAAATTGCCCTTCAACTATAAGTTAAAGTCAGTATTCCAAGGAATAACTGTGTTTATGTATGGGACTCTGTTTACTTGCAGTAACACTGTGAAGAATGAGATATTCTGACACATTCACTGTGGCATGGCTAGCATTTGTAAGTGTCAGCCCTTGGGATGTCAGTCATAGTTGTGAGGCACCACATTTATACATAGGGTTGACTTAGTCCTTCTCAAGCCCTTGCCCATCTCATACAATCAACTCTCCAGCTGAGAACTGGGGGCTCTCAGTAATCAGGAGATGAAAATGAAGGGGCCATAAAGGGAAGGGGTATTATATCTTGGAGACTTGGTTTTCTTTCTTAGCTTCCTCAAGGCATCCATTGAACTGCTTTGGAAATCTCTGAACCTCACTTTGCCTCCATCTATATCTATATCTTTGCCTCCATCTAGCTGCTCCATCTATATGCACTTGTCTCTTAAGCCCCTTCAAAATCAGGTAATGGTAGTCTAAGCATGGGCTGTTGATGCTGAACACGCAGGGATGCTGCTAAACTCTAAAATCATTTTGTTCATCTTACCAGTTCATCTTGGAATTACTGGCGTGGTAAATCGGTATATCCCATGACTAATTTACAATAGCTGGAGCTGAAACATATACAAATTGTTACTTTTCCAGCTCTGGTTCCCAAAGATGCTCAATGCAGAATGACCACACCAACGTTTCAGATCGATTAATCAGCAGTAAAGAGGTGAGGAGCTAAAGTGCTCTTGTCCATTATGCAGAGACAGTAACTAGCAGCAAAAGGTCAGCTTTAAATTAACCACTGCCCAGGCAAAACTCTGGTTTTGCCTAAGTCTCAATTATATTGTGCAGAGGAGCTGAGCAGCAAAGTGCATCCCTGCCAGAGGAGTCTCCCCAGGCTGTCAGGGAGGGTGAGGAACCCCGAGCTGTTCCTGTGTATGGGAGCCAAGGGAAGCAGCTGCACTAATTCCTGCTAGATGCCTCCTAGCAGGCAATGCCTCTGCCTGGGCTGCTCAAGAAAAGCCACCTTCAAAATTCAGGAGAAAAAAAAAAATCCACATCACTAGTGACACCCAAACATGAAATTTGTATTCACTGGCCAACAACAGTCACTGTTAGATCACCCACCACCTCTCCTCACTTCTTGTGAGGCAGGCAGTCAAGGGGATGCTCAAAGCTTGGTGCTGTGGCTGTGGTTTTTCTGCTGCCTGTGTTTTTCCCTCGTTGAGCACAGGGGACTGCTGTGGGAGAGGTGGGAATGCAAGCAGAAGCTGCACAGTGTGTATCAGGGAACGCTGCCAGGGCAGCCAGTTTTCTCTTCACTTGTTGCAGCTCTGTGAGCAGAATCATACTGTCTGTGTATATGTGGGAAAAAAAGTCCAACAAAAAGCCCACAGCGATAAAACAAAGGGATTCGCAAAAGGCAGAAAATTCAGAGCTCATATTGGCAATCCTGCAGTCCCTGTGCTGCTCAGAGAGCCAGACTAGCTCAGCTAGTGCTGGGGGATTTCAGCCAGACAAGGAAGTTCAAATTCTCTTTCAGCAGATGCCTGCTGTTTGGGGAATCTCCACCCAAATGCTTGCCCACTGAGAAGTTAAATTTCACAAGCAGTTTTCATTCCTATTTCTGTGTTGCTTTTCATCAGCTCAATGTATATCCCTCTTGTTACTGTACTGTCATGTTTTGATAACTTCATTTCTTTAGCCTGCCTGTCCCCTTGTTCTGTTTCCAAGCAGTTTCCCAAATTCCTGCTCAATACATTTTGTAGCACTAGAGAAATGCTTTAATTTCCATAGGACTCTGCTGCTCTCTGCTCACCAAAGGAGCATGTGAGCAGATTCTGTCTTGTATCAGCTGCTGAAGTTTGTTTGTTCTGCACCCAAGAGAGGTGAAAACAGAAATGAGCAGGATTTTCCATGTCTTCTGAAAAAGTTTAGTTTGAATATCAATCTCATGCAATTTTGTCCTAATTTATCTGAGACTGTAAGTCCCATTTTTGCTTCTTTCTGATGTTACTAATTCTCAACATGGGCTGCAGTAAGACTGATAGTGTAAGAACCTGAGTTCTCTACAGTGAAATTTGTAGCTTATAATATTCAATAATAAGAAAGTAAGTTGTAAAATTTAAACAATTTCTCTAAACTCATAGTGAAATAAAGCTACGGTGGAAGACCATAAAACACTTAAAGATAATACAATATTTAATATTTTCCATTTCCTACAGGACTAGATTTATTCATGAGGTTTAGATCTAAATGCCATCTTGTCTCAGGTGGGGCAAGTCAACTCTTTTCCTATGACACAATATATATAATGATGGAAGAATCTTCCTGATCTAAATGAATTTGAAGCTTAGCAAGAACATAATTGCCATGTACCCAGCCATGAGCATCCCTGTGGTTGGTCCAAGATCAGTTTCCCAGAGGAGGTGAAAATTCGTGGATTAACACACAGACAAGCAGAGGCACACACATGCTACAAAGGCTAGATCTCTGCAAATAACTTGTTTCCTTCTCAAAGTGCAAAAAAGCTATAAAAAAGAATAGTTTGGAGTCAAAGAAATCAAGCAGTCTTAGTGTCAAGATGGCACTAAAAAGAGATACTGTAGTTAAAACAATAGGAAACATTTCTATGTAACTTCATGTCTTCATGATTAAATTTGCTTCCAGCAAACTCTAAGACCGGTCTGAACTGATTAAGGGAAGTTCTATTTGGAATTTCTTCTGACTAAAACAACTTAATTGTAATTGGCATTTCAGTCATTGTGAACTTCTGTTTCTTGAATGAAGAATTAATAAAAATTATCTACTCTCTTCATGTTGCAATCAAATGGCAGAACATGACCAAATAGCACCCACACATAAAGGAGGGCAAGGAAAACTTCTGAGTGTTCCAACCAGAAGGGTTTAATGTAGAGTTTTGGGGAGATGAAAATACTGGAACACTGATAATCAGCTCAAAACTGTAAACAACCTCCTTGAAAGCAGATGTCAGCTAGGCAGAGATTGTTGGTCTAATAAGAAAAATAATTGTTTCTTTAAAGACATTTTGGGATTAAAAAGAAGGAGAAAAAAAACCAATTAAGTTTAGGTAAAATTTTCAGAGAAAAAAAGCAATGCTTCCATTTCTGATAAAGTTGTAAAAGGGGAGAGACATTACAGTCCACAAAAAAAAAAAAATGGTACTTAAAAAAAAATTTCTTGAAAACTTGCTTTGATTATTTTTTTTTCTTAAGAGTTCCTAGCTGCTTTGGTAGAAATAGCCATATTCAAAATATGTGACAGTAAAAAAACCCCCAAATTTTGACAACATAAAAAATACTGAAAGATGTTGATTTACAAAAAGCTGTATAAAATCCTCTTCCTTTGAAAAATTATGGCCAGCTGTATTTAGTATGCCTTAATTATGCATTTGATGCAGAATGTCATTCATCCTGCTTTCCCCAGCTGATTTCTGACTGAGCATCTCAATGGTAACTGGGTCAGCTATATTTTTGGTGTGAATTGAAAGAGAGAATAAGTTTTGATCCCCGAGGAAAATTTGGAATATATTTGGTTTTGGCTGTGAGAAGGTGGAGGAATCAAGCATGCAAACATATAAAAATTCATTTCTAATGGAAGAATTTATATAGGACAAGACAAAATTATTTGCATTGCTGCAGTTACTCTGCATGTCAACACTTCTTGTTTTGAGGAACCATCCTGTTCTTGCCATCTCTAGGGAACATATTCCATTATGTGGGCAGCATTCAGAGAAAATGCAATGCAAAAAAAATAATTGCTGTAACAAGTTACTGGTTACAGCTTTGAAATTCACCCTCCCATGCCCAAGATTTGAAAACTTTCACACCAGAGCCTCGCCTGCATTAGTGAGGAGGAAGATCCCTCTCCAAGACACGGTTATTTCTTCCCACACCTTGCCAGAGGATAACAAGACAAAGTAATGGAGCTGAACAGGCCTCCAGCAAGACAAGCAGAAAAGGGAAAGTCAGGGAGGTCTAATCACACAGTTGTTTTTGATGGACTGTTGATTTATACTTTCATTTTAATCCTTGCCCGTTTGGAGACAAAGCACAAGGTAAATGTTTGCTGAGTCCTTACCACACAGAAGATATTTTGCCAGTGCAAAGAAGAGCTCCACAATCGTTAGATGTGGGGTCACCCGTGTTCAACATTGGACACAAACTTTGCATTCATGCTTGTTTTAAAAAAAGCAAACCAACACTAACATTTTTACAAGAGTTGGCAGCAGTTGCTGATGCACGAGTGCATCAACTAGAAGTAGTAACCATGGTTATCAGTCAAGTTTCCAGATCTCAGCACTCAAGGGACACAGGGAAGTTCCAGAACAAGCTCTCACAGTGTCATAGATTCAACTACAAATAGTTCACAACTCACCCCCAAATTTAACCCAGTATGACCAAATTCCTCACCTAGTAACCTGGCAGTCAGGGCCTAGCAAGAAGAGAAGAAAGATGTTCCAACTACTTAGTAGCCTTCACGAAAAGAATATTTTTGCACTTTTTATCCCCTGGGGAATAAGTATTTTAATTAAAAACTAATTAAAGCTTGCACAAATTGCGCTTTGATGTCAGCATCCAAAAATTTTCAACCTGACTTAGAAGATTTTTTTTCTATCAGAAAAGTAAACATACACTGTAGAATTGTATAATGGGAAATTTGGAATTACACTCCCCAGAACACCATGCTGACTATCTGAGAAAACATTGGAAAAGATAGCAGCTCACAAACCATATCATAGCATTAATTTCTTTTAAAGTTCTCTACTGAGTTCTATTTTAAAATGAATGCTGTGGTAAGACCTAAAGACAGGGAAGAAGCTGACTATCTCCTATCTGAAAATATTTCTCCAAGTACCTTTGAGAGATCAGCCTCATGTTCCACAACAATGTCAAAATCACTTAAATGAAACAACAGAACAGAGCTCTCTTCTAAAAGGAAAGGTTTTGTTCATGTTGGCATCTTCATTATAAGTACACATTGACTAGAAATAACAGCTTCATCTGTGAGAAATGAAAACAGCCTTGTTTCCAAAACAGGATAAATGAAGCGTGTGCACTTAATCACAGTTACAGGATAATCTTTTTGCTGTTAATAGTATCTCAGCAATGGTGGGAGTCTGTGCCCCAGTCAGCAGCTCTGCCTTCAGCCTGGCCGTGGCTCTTTCACCCATTGCACTGCCTGGATTCATGCACCAGACCTCACACTCTCAACCCATTACATGGCAGCTTCTCTATTGCAGAAAAGTTGTTTAGTTTTACTACCTTTGCTAAATTATACATGTTCTAGTGGGCACCCCTTTCCAGGATGTTTCCCTCATTGCAGATGTGCCTTGCTGGCTCAGCACTTCTCGCTGCTGGTTCCATTTTGTTGTAGCTTTTATAATCAATAATGCTCATTCCCTTAATTGGAGTCCTGTGATGGAAGGTTTTGTGTTTACTGATAAACTTTTATGATGTGGCCTTGTGCTGGTGTTGGTTAAACCTGGATCTGGGATCCTGGATCCAATCAAGCACTTGTTTATTTTTTGGTAATTTGGTGCATTAGTATTTTTAAGGGGCTACAGTTATGGTAATGCAGGATTTCACAGTTTTTTTCACTAGGAACATGAACACTGCATTTTCTATCAGTAGAAGAAATTTAGCTCCTATGCTCAGTGTAGATGTGAGGTGTATACCCTGGTCTGTCCTATGGTCAGTGGCATGGAGAAGCCACAGGAACAAGCAGGCCTGGAGCAATGTGCCATTTCCTAAATCCACCTAAATTCAACCTAAATTGTCTTTCTGTTGACCTCAATGGTTTTAGAAAAGTCTCTGGTTTCAGCTGAAAGACAAGATTCTAACTAAAAGCACTTTTTCACAACAGTTACCTGATACTTTTATTTTTCTTTTCCCCACGTGATGAAATTATTTCAGTGAAGTCTGATAATTATAGCCACACGTCTGTGATTTGTCTAGTCTAATTTTACAGGCTGTTCATTGTAAGGGAGGTAGAGCTGGTTAGAGAAGAGATATTGAATGCTGATGGGATATGCCCTGGTTTAAGATTCAGGTTGTTACTGTATTAGCTGTCTGGCTGACAGGAGAGTGTAAAAGTATTTCTGGGCTGAGTGAAGGGGTTTTTTGATGTAAGCATTCACTTCGTGCATGTCCCTAAAGGAAGACAAATAAGGGTTCTCTGAAACTTCCGGGTGACATTTTCTAGATAGAGGGTGGTTAAAATGATTTAAAATTTTTTTCTTCTTTTTTTTCCCTTCTTTTTCTTATGTTGAGGCCGAAATCATCAGGTGAAATTGAAAGGCGGGGAAAAGCATCGTGCAGCAGGAGGAGGTGATGTTTCCCAAACAAAGCCATCTAGTGGTAACTGCTCAGAGCTCTCACCAAGGGGTTTGGTGCCTGCTGTAGGACCTGCTTGGCTCACTGGGCTGTGTCTGCTCCCTCCTGAGCAGAGAGGGAAAAGGCTGGTTGCTACCGAGTCACAAAAGTAAAGGGAATGGTCCCCTTGAGCAGAAGGAAAGTCTGGTTCCCCGTGACAAAATTGTTTGTGATGTTGAACAGCAGAGGCCAGCAAAGGTGGTGGCTGGTCTGGAAAAGCACTGCCAGTGACCCAAGTGAAGCCTGGCTGGATGAAGGGTGTGAGCCCAGCCCAGGGTGACTCTGGCTGGGCACGGGGTGCACAAGGGACACCCAAGAAACAGCTCCCAGCTGCTGCAGCCATGCTGCACTTGTGAGGAGATGTGAACCTTTCTTAAGCAAAATGCTCCCTGGATTGGTGCTGAATTTATTAAATTGTTTTATCCTCCAAAAAAAAAAACACCCACTTCAGTTTAAAATCCAAAAGGTTTTGTTTTGGCACGTTCTAAATGTTTTGACACATATAATTTTAAAAGCTGAAAAACATAGAGTTTGGACAGCAGCTTTCACTTGATCACCATGTGCTGTTTCTCTGCTTCCCCATTAAAAAACCAATTGATCACTAAAAAATGTTTCATATTAACCTAAAATATTCTCTTCCCTGTATTCTCTGGTTTGGTAAATGAATAAAAATCATTATTATTTCCATTGTGAGGCCTTACTTTAAAGCCCATTTTCCTCTTAAAGATGATACCTTTGAACCTTGGCATCTGCTGTGCTCAGAGAGCTGGCATTATAAACTTTGCAGAAGGTGTTACAGAATCTACACTGGAGGCACCTATTTATTAGGAAAACAGCTACCTTGTCAACATAATGTGAGAGTGCAGGAAGTTTATATGGTGAGGAAGCCCAAAGACCAGGGAACGTGTGTGCTGAGTATTTTAATGTGGGTAGAGGTGAACAGTCAGTGTTGGTGACAAAATGTGACAAAGCAGATAAGCCCAGTGGAGATTTCTCCTGCTGTTGTGCTCTTGCCAGGGAGAGGAGACAAAGGATTAAACAATGCTTTACTTCAATAGCTGAGCCTAATTTCACAGCTTCTAAAATATCTCCGTAGTGCATGTACTGTGTGTTCAGCCACAAGTGCAATCCTGTTATTGAAATGCAACTCCAATGCACCTGGCAGGGCTGCATTGTTCACTTTTTCTGAAACTCTGTAGGGCACTTCTGATGTTGGGGTTTTTTTCCCCTGAGAATTTTAAAAAGATTCCCAGGAATGCTGAATTTATCAAAAGCTGGTGGGATTTTGGGGCTCTCAATCGCTAAAGTGCTTGTTGTAAGTTTGTTCCTTGCCAATATCCCAACTCCAGGACAGGAAAAGTGAGCTCAAAGTCAGTAATGAGGAGGTAGAGAAAATGAATGTGCATTTGATCACTTTTTTGCTATCACTTTTTTACTGGCCCTTGGTAAACCATTTTTGGTTCTTCTTTGGATCCAGTTAATGAGTCTTTGTACATTTGGAGTTTGCAATGTTGCACCTTCAATGGCTGTAGAACAAGTTGAGCTCTTCAGTTGTGAAGCTGAAGGGAGGAAGGGAGCAAGTGGTGTGTGTGCCTCAGAAGCAACAGTCAAGTCCAGCTTCTCTTAAGAAAAGCAAAAACTGGGCAGGTTTTTTTCTTCCACTTTCCATCATTTTTTGTTTGCCTGTTTCTTTTGAAGAGAAGAAACTCAAGACAGGGTATGGGGTCAGAAAAGATAATTTTCTCTGTAGCTGAAACAGAAGACTGGGTGACACCTTCTCTTTGCCAACACCACATGAAGCAAGTAGCACTTAGATTCAGCAGGCAACATTTCCCCATTTTCAGTGTAACTGCTCATTTTAAGTTGTTGCTTTAATAAGCAGATGGATTTTTCATAATGCTTAAAAGGAGTTAAAGCATGAAGGCACTTAAAGAAATCAAATGTCAAGTCTTTAACTAATGGGATCATAAAGTAGAGGCCCTTTAAAGATGGCTTGGTGATCCAGCAGCCATAAAGACCTTATTATGGGTCAGCAGTTTATTTTGTGAACAATAATGACTTTTGAGGACACTCACACAATCGAAATTTAGATTTATGCAAAGTGCTTAATTTTATTGAAGTGTCATAATATAAATGCATGAGCTTCCCTGAGCCAGCTGTGTGCTTATGTCTGTACTTTTCTAGAATGCAGGCTCTTTTGCATCTTTAATAAATGACAAATTCTGTGGATTTCCTTGTTCCAAAACAGCATTTTTATCATTTTTGTCATCCAATGAATGCCATCCTTTGAGGAGCAAGAGGAGAGGGGGAAAAGATCACCACAATTTTGAAAAGCTCATGCTTTAGTATTTAATAATGCAGTAATGTTTCTTTAAAAGCAACCCAAATTCAGCTGTGGGCCAAGGGCCATTTCTATTACATTAGACTGTAAAAGGGTTTTGGTAAAGATTTGAGCATTTGAAAACATAAGGTTTTATAGAAAACACTGCATCTTTATTGCCTTCAGTGCTGGTGGAAGTCTGGTTGCCTTATGGGAAACATAAAGAGTTGCTGGGGAGATGTGAATATTCTCCTAAATATTCTAAGGTCACATTTCACCTATGAATTCTCCGTTGACTCTTAAAGGATCTTCCTCTGTGGTGTCTAGGGACACAACCAAAGGTATTCAAATAAACTGTAATTCTTACATTGATTTCCAAAACCTTTAAATCACATCCTAAGTGCTTTTCTCTGTAACACATCTGATTTTCGTTGTTTTCTTATTGAAATCAATGGGGACTTCCCCAGACTAGTGACCTCCCAAGAGTGTTCCAGATGCCTTTGGAAGCTCTGCTTTTGGCGGCTGTGCTTTTGAGCCCAGCTGCAGTGCCGTGCATTGACCCAGTTAATGCTGATTTGGGGCTTTGGGAGTGAGGTGCAGGAAGGGGAGAGTGCAGGGAAAGAGCCCAGCCCTGAGCAGTCCTCACGGTGCTCCCACACGGTGCTGACACCACATTCCAGCCAGCAGGAGTGCCTGGGCACATGGGCTGGTGCTGCTGGGCCTTCCTCACTCTTAAAGAGCACAAGCTGTCAGAAGCTGATGGGAGCAAGAGGCACACTTTGGTTGCATTGACCTCCTTTTTTGGGTCAGAGCCTGAAATGCCCTTCACATGCTCCTTGAAGGGACCAGTCCTCTCACAGAAAAAAGAAGTTTTGGGAAGCACCTGACTTTAGTTGAAACTGGACAAATGTGGAGTGAAAACGGCAGCTATATCTAATATATTTGGAAAAGGCTTGTGCTTCCACCTGGCTGTGCTGCAGAGCTCCATGGCCAGTCTTGGGCCCCTCTTTGTCTGGTGCTGTGCCCAAAGGTGGAGGGAGCAGGAGCCTTCTGTCCCTGCCAGTCTAACCACAGCAGGCAGGGTTGTCTCAAAGTGACATAAAGGAGAGCTTTTGTAATTCTCCTGCCTGTTCCAGTGATGCAGAAACCAAAGTAAGATGTCCTTGGTAGGTGATTATGATATTCTGAGGAGAGGATTTGAGAATTTCTCACTTGTTGAGGGTCAGGGATGCAGCATCCTCTGGGGAGCAATCAATTGGCAGGAAATGCTCACTCACTCATTTCTGCAGAGAAAATGAATAAGGGAAAGGGTTTGTATAGTCTTAGTTTGGGGTTTTTTTTCTATTTTTATTTTATGTTAATGAGATGGCTTGTGCCTGAGAAAATAAACTCTTTTTCTCCATTCCTAGTCTGTCAATGTGATATAAATACCAGCCCACAATTTAGCATTGTTAATTAATATGTACTTTCCATTACCTTCCTTTTGGAGAGCTCATTTTCTTGAGGAATGTAGCTTTTCATTCAACCATTTCATTTTGCAGCAGGAGAAAGAGGCACGCAAGAACTACTTTAACTGGATTGTGTAACAATGGCTGTGGTAATAATTGTCTGGGAGAATTATGTGGAGGTAACAAAAGGACTCACAAGATGAATACATTACAAAGACTCTTTTATGACTGAAAAATACTGATGTCCTTAAAAGAGAGAGAGAGAAGTAGGAGTTGGATGATTTTTTTAAGAAAATGCAAAGATTATACTTAGAAGTTTGTCTTGGCATAGGGAAGATATCTTCTTAGGACTGCTGGAGGAAAGCTTCCACTCTGTCCCATTGTTTCCTCACCCCTATTTCCACAGCACACGTTTCTTGCCCTGCCCTAGCAGCAGTGAGAGACTAGGCTGGTCAGCCTGACCTGGGCTCTGACAATTCTGCTGCCACCAAGTGCTCAGCAAGCAGAGCAGCTCTGTGAGTGCCCTGGCTGCTGTGCCAGCCTGATTTGTCTCTGCACAGACAGCTCATACCCAGTTAATATCAGCAGCACAGGCTCGCTGCCCAAAGTCACCCTTTAGGATCCAGATGTGCCAGCAGGGTAATCCAGGACGGGGTCAATAAGTGGGAGATTAAGAGGAAGGCAGAGAGGCAGAAGGGGTAACTAATCACTCTGGGCATCCATTGCCATGACAGCTATCTATTTCTAGATCTGTCATGTACAGTTATTTCCAGAGCATGCAGGGGGCTGCTCTGCTGGGTAAAAGATGGGGGGTTGCCCCTTAAAAAAATATGAGAGACTCTTTATTGAACTCATTTAACAAGTGGATTCAATCTTGTTAGTTTTCTCTTAAAGTTGTAATCATGAGGAGTCTGGTTTTCATATCACTTATTTCAGCTAAGAGGTGGCACTTACTGTCACCATTTGGAACACTGTAGATGTTTGTACTGAACACTCTTCAGAAATTTTTATTTTTGTCATGAAAGTACAGCTGTATCTTGAAGGTGGTACAGAATTAGAGTAATTAGAATAATGAGGTATAATGAGGTACAGTGGGTTGCTAATACACATTACACTCAGCAGCACCTTTGCATGTGGAAATGTGCAACTCTACACATCTGGATAAAAAGAACCAACAAAAAAGAGATTGAAATTCTTTTAATGTTATCGGGAAAATATCATCCTCAATGAAATGGGTAATTTCTTACTGTAGTTGGTGACTCCCCAGATGACCACCTTTCCATGGCTAGTGTTAATGTTCAGCACTTCAAAGGCATGGGAATGTGGGAGAGGAAAAAAATCTGCTTTAAAAACCAATTTATTTTTCTGAGGGGTTAGTGGTCAGCTGGATCTGTTTCTGACTTGGCCAGACACGTAACTGAGAGTGCCACTGCTGCAGAGAAGGTGGTGGTGGGGAACAGAGGGTGTGAGGGGAAGCAGGAGAAAAACCAGAGCATGGAAGTTCCAGCATCATCTCTGTGATGCAGGAGGCTCTCTGCTGTGAAGCACAGCCATTCCTCATTTGTGCAGGCCCAGTACAGAGGGGAATTTTCAGCCTTTTATGCACAATGCTGGGTTAACAAAATGTTGTGGTTTGACGCTGGCCAAATGCCAGGCACCCATGGAAGGTGCTCACTCACCCTTCCCTGCTACAGCTGGACAGAGGAGAGAAAAATTTAAGGAAGGGTTCATGAGTTAAGGACTGGGAGAAAACAGTCCAAGGGCAAAACAGGCTCAACTTGAGATATTAAGGGAGTTTATTACTAACAAAATCAGAGGAGGAAAATAAGTCCTTAAAAATGTCTAAGAATGCATTTCAAACGCCAGCATTGCTTTTTACAGTGTGTGTGAAAGTGAGCAGTCCTAATCCTAATCTCACCTCGACTAGGAGGTTTGTAATTCCTGTAAAAACCGGGCAGAGCTTGAAACGGGGGGAGGGGGTGGTCCCACACACCCAGGACAGGCTGCTGGATGCCCTTGGGAGCTCTGAGGCACAGAGTCGGTGGGATTCCTCACGGCTCCGTCCGGGCAGGAGCCCCGGAGCCCCGCGGGGGCTGCAGTGCCCGAGGGGCTGCGCTGAGCTGAGCTGGGCTGAGCTGAGCTGAGCTGAGCTGAGCTCTAGGCGAGGCTTGTTCAGCTCCCACCGAGGGAGCACAGCGCTTCTCCAGGGCTGCCTGTTCAGCTCGGCACATGCTCCTTCCTTAACCCTTTCCCCCTGCCCTCCAAAGAGGTTCTTTCCCCAGTCAAAGGCGGTTTTGCCCAGCCAGTCATTAGATCGGGCGGATGCGGCTCCCTTCCCCCGCCTGATACGGTGACGAGGAGTGCCTGCTGGTCAGTCCTTTCACGTAGTCTCCGCCGGTCGCTGCTTCGGCTACTGAAATTAAAAAAAAAACAACAACAACAACAACAAAAACCAAAAAACCCCCCAAAAAACTCCAAAACAAAACAAAAAAGAGGAAAAAAAAAAAGAAGAAAGAGAGAGAGAGATAAAGGAAAAAATAAAGAAAAAAAAAAAGAGAGAAAGAAAGAAAAAAAAAGAAGACGACGCCCTCAAACCCAGCAGTGGCTGTCCCGCATCCCTTGACGTTCGCGGCCGGGCAGGGTGTGCTGGCCCCGGCGGAGACGCGGAGATGGAGACGGACGAGATTCCTGCCGAGCTGGGAGGAGGTGGAGCTTGCTTTTCTCCTCTTTCTTCGAGCCGCAAGATTGCCGAGGGAGCCAGCGCTGAGGTGCCGGCGCGTAAAGGGGACTGAACTTGGGCACAATTTGCCGGCCTCGCGTGTAGGACGAAGCCCCGTCCTGCTCCCCCGTCTCGCAGCACGGCAAGGAGAGAAGCTGGAGCATCCCTCCCCTTCCTCGGGCCGCTTCCCTGGCATCCCTCTCTGCCTGGACACGCTGGCTGTCCTTCCTCTTCCTCCAATTCCTCCTCCTCTCACCCCGCTGAACACGCACGCCCAGCCGCTTTAATGTGATCCAAGAGGAGGTCTTGAGGAAAGGCAAAAGCATGTGGGGAAGGAAACAGGTTTGGACATGTAAAGAGAAAAAAGAGCTCAAGTTTCACCAGTGAGCTATGAAACGAGAAGTAACAGCTGGTGGTGTGGAGAGTCACCGGGAGCGGTGGATCCAAGGTTAACGGTGCGGGAGGGGAGAGCTGGAACTTAAAGTAATTACCCAGGCAAAGGAGACAGCGAAAGGAGACGCAGGCTATTGCCTTGTGCTGCAATAGTTTGGAAAGAATCACCAGGAAAACTGGCAAACATAAGCAAAAGCCTTTGTGTGGTCGAGAGCCACTTCCTCTCCTTTTAGAAGTACTAAATTTGGAAGAGGCTGAGCACCTGATTTACTGAAAAAAAAAAAAAAACAACCAAAAACCCACAAAAAAAACAACCCGCAGAGGACTTCCAAGAATTTGCATTTTCTATTCCCACAGTTGCTTGCCCAGGAGGCTGAAAGGAAGAAACAATTTCACTTTCTTTTTTTACCCCTAGTTAGAATATAAATACAGAAGTAAAGGGCTCAGGAGCGGCAGTAGAGGTGTAGGGGGTAATTGTGCATCGGGGTGTAGGTTAAAAATGCCAACACCACTGGAGAAAGAACACCCTTTAATTTTTCATTTAGAAATATTGAAATGAACATGTTAGATGTTGAGAAGAACGTTGTGTTGCCCTCGTGAACAATATCAAATCCAAGGAGTGATTTTTCCCGCTCCCGTTTCACGACCTCCTATACAAACACAAAGCAGGGCAGAAGTTTTCCAGCTCGACAGCCCAAAGCTCAGGAGTCACAACTCCCGTTCCCCTGATGCACAGAGAGGGGTGACATGACCTCTCCCTGCCCCAGTTCATCCCACAGCAAGTGCGGACCAGGCTTTTCCACACAGCTGGCCAAGAGCAATGAAGCCAAGGGGGTTTGGAGCTCTCCTGTGGGATCCTCTTTCCCCTTTTCCCTGCCCCTTGCCATGATGCTTTTGGAGGCTGCCCTTGCCCAGTTGCCCTGCAGGGGTGACCCAGGGAGGGTCTGGCTGCTGTGGCCCCTTCCCGCAGCTCCCGCACTCCTTTGTTCCATGGCAGCTGTGGCTTGACTACATCTCCCAGCAGGCTGCGCTGGGGAAGGGGGGGGAGAAAGGCTTTTCTACCCTTTTTTCCCTCCCCCGTTACATTCCTCCTCAGTGAGATGAAAAAAAACCACAAAAACCCCACTTACTTTGCTGACACATCATGTGCTTTGAGAAGACAAGAGGTGCCAGGCTGCCAGAAGTCAGTTAAATCCTGAAGTAGGAAGGATGTAGCCCTGAGCTTTGAAATCTTAATAAACACATAGAGGAGAGATTTTTTTCTCTGTGTGTGTGTGTGTGTGCAAGATCGATGGCTGCCAGTCTCTCTGGATATACAACTTATGCAACTGCTTCTCCATCACAAATTAAGCACATACATATCTTGCATAATGTTGTTTGCCACCATATAAATATTTCTTTTCTGGCCCCTGTAGAGGCTACAGATTGCTTTGCTGATCTTCTGCATCAGATGGCTTTATCCTTCTGGAGCTGCCTGTATGCAGATCTGAGGTCTATGTAAATATGTATAAACAAAATGCATATTTTGTAACAGATTTATTTTTAGTCCCTATGTTTTTATGCTAGGGATAAAGAAATTTGATTAATTGATATCACTGGTATAAAAGTGGAAGCTGAAACCTTATCAGGGCTTTTAGAATTAGAACTGCTTGTTGTAAGTGGTCTCCCTATAAACGCTATTCTCTTAATTATCTTTTGATTTCAGCAAAACAATGCTTGTTTAAATTAAGAGATATTAGACTCAGGTTCCTAAAGAATCCCAGCAACAGAGTTCCTCCAAGAAGAGCTTGGAAGTGATGATTGTAATGAACTCTGGGAGCAGTATGCCAAGCCTCTGTCCCTCAGAGAGATGGTTCCACTCACACACTGAGTGCTGCCCTGTGTGCTTGTGTTTGGAAACCACATTTGAGTGACCAAAGCAAGCTGAGGAGCAGATTTTGCACCCAAACATGTGATTTTGGGCATATATATGAGTGTCTAGGTATTTCTGTATGTATGTTGGCATAAACAGCTTTATAAATACTGCATATACTGTGTAACAATTGTCTGTGTGAGATCGTGTCAATATACACAATTGTCTGTGTGATAAGAGACAAATATAATGTCAATATACAGGATTGAATTCTGTTTTAAATTGGATTAACTTCTCTGGCTGATTTGGCAGAGTGAATTATTATTGTTCCACTGCAGACTTCATCACAATATTTGTCCTGGGTGTCTTAGGATACTTTGCCATGATAATTTTATTTTAAAGATCTTTACATATTTATATTAAAAAAATATTCACCTGTGTTGTTGGTAGTATAACTGTTCTGGAGAGAGTAGTTTTAAATCTGTGTTACATTAATTGTTTTCTGTTCCTTTGTTACAAAGATAACAGTCCATGCTCTTCCACTCCATTATACCATTACTTTAATCTCTGAAGTCTGGGCCTCAACCTTTCTGAGAATTGCTAAAATCCATTAACAATCAGTGTTGTTTTCACTGAAATTAAAAATGGTATCAAGGTGATAGTTTTGTGTCAACTAAGTAGGGCTTAGATGATTGTTACATTTTTATTACAGATTGTATAACAGAGTTTGGAGCCAGATTTGTGATTTCAAGCCCCAGTCATAAGGAAGAGGGGGTAAGGAGGCACTAAGATTCAGATGGGCCTCTCTTGGAGTCACATTTTCTTCCCAGATCCATTTTGTTCCGAAGAACAAGTGCCCATTTACTCCCAACAACATTTTGCTACCTCATTCCTTTTCCAAGCACCTCCTGTACCTTCCATTGAGTGGTAGAGGGATGGTAGCAGGTTGTATCAATCCTCACCTTTCCACCTGTTTCAGTGCAGAAATTTCTGGTCGTCTTGTTTCCTTTTTGAATTCCAAGCTCTGGTGTGTTTTGTGTGTGTGCCTTGAGTTTGCTCAGATTTCTGTGGCCGAGCTGTCGTATCAGTCACAGTCTGGTCATCTAAACAAAGCTCTGTCAGGATGTTTGCTGGGACAGTGGCTCTTTATACTCCATTTTTTAATCCATCTGGATGCTGGCATTAAATACACCCTTGCTCTTGGACAGGCTCAAGGGCTTCTTCAGCTCTGGGATAGGAACTGTGGATTAGAGCCAGATAATGAATATTTTTCAGCAATTCCTAGATGTTGAAAATCTTCCTGCCCACGGCAAGGGGATTGGACTATATGACCTTGAAAAGTCCCTTCCAACCCAAACCATTCTATGATTCTATAGATGGGCAGATATTTAGTTGCCTTCAGATTATGTATAAGCACAAAGGAGGACACGTTTTCTAAACCATTTGTTGACCTGAATGGGTTCAAATTTATAATACTTTGATTTCCCAGAGCTGAGTGCAGAACCAAGTAGAAGTTGAGTTTCTCCATTGCAAGCTTCTATATTGCAAAAATTAGTAAACTTGGTTTAAACAGTTTCCTTTGTGGCCGCCTGTAACAGCTTTGCCACATATGATTTTCCTGCAGTTCTATATATCTGCAGCCTGTCAAGGCAACTGTTCTGTGTTTGTTCTCACTGACTTCCTCTCAAGCTCACTGAGAATATGATATTTCTATGATGTTGAAGGCTGGGCTCAAATATAATTTTTTTTCTTTAAAGTATGAGGCTAGTGAAAACATTGCTCTTCTTACCTTGTCCTTACTGAATTTCTCTCTACTCCTGCAAACATTTTATTAATATTTTTTTGTCATTATACAGAATCCTGGAATGGTTTGGGTTGGAAAGGACCTTAAAGCTCTTCTCATCCCATCCCCTGCCATGGGCAGAGACACCTTCAGCTAGATCAGGTTGCTCCAAGCCTTGTCCAAACTGGCCTTGGATGCTTCCAAGGATGGGACAGCCACGGCTTCTCTGGGCACCTGGTGTCAGGGCCTCACTGGCCTCACAAAGATTTATGTAAACTAACCCTGCTCCCTCTCAGTATTAAGACATTTTTCCTCGTCCTGTCACTCCAGGCCCTTGTACATGGTGTCTCTCCATCTTTCTTGCTGGCTGCAGAATCCTGTTTCAAAACTGATGGTGTTTCATACTGTAAAACAGATGCCCAGACCTGAAGCAAGATCTTTGGTTGTAATCATTCTGCTGATGATTACTGCTGGATTCCTGTCAGTGTTTTAGGGATAACCTTTGAACCAAAAACTGAGGAAGTTTTACATCAGGTAGATACAAAAATATTATGAGTGGCAAATACACTTTGTAATTTCCTATGGCATTTGAGCAAAGGAGTGTGGAATACTTTCAGCAAAATCAGTCATATTTCAGAGCCTAACATAAAAAAGTTAAGAAAAAAATATTAACCCAAAGCATAGTATCACTGACATCATAACAGTTTGACAAAAATTAAAAAATAGAAGGGGAAGACCCATGGGCTCACTTCCAGTCCTGTAGAATCAAGGAAGGGAAAACTTGGATCTTAGTAAATCTTGTTAGCTTGTTTAACTTGGTTGCTGCAAAGTGATCCTAAAGGGACTCATCACTGAGGAAAAGTGAGGACAGAAAGTTGCTGGACCAGCCCTTTTAATAAGATCACATTTATTTTTGTGATGTGTTTTTACACAGTATAAACTGGCAACTGGGAATCTGAAGGAAAACCTTTAGGAACAGAAGCCAGGCAGTACAGGAGACACCTTTCCAAGTCATGTTATTTAGGTCCAAGTTATTTTTAATTATTTTTCACCTTTAACTTTTGTAATCATGTATTTCCCCAGCAGTGCAAATCAGCCAAGGGTGAGATGAAGCAGCGTGAGGACTAGAGGACACAGACCTTCCAACAGCAAACTCAGGACTGCTGAGCCAGGGCACTCAAATGTCATGAGTCAGCCTGTTCCTGGCTAGTCATGAGACTGAATTAAAAAAAAAAAAAATGAGCTGTTCTCAAAGCAAATTTGGGCTTCCTTTTGTTTGCCCTTGGATTCTGGTTTTGTCCTGTGTTTGGGATATGTTTGCAAGTTTTTCCCCATAGGTAAAAGGACTAAAGAGGGATTTAAGTCCCAAGAAAAGGGCATTTGAAAAGCAAGTCAAATGCTAATCTTGCAAGAATGGGCTGATGTGTAAAAAAGGTTTCTGCAGAGACATAAAAGGAGTGAAACAGGCATCACAGAACATAGAAGGATGAATTGCTTGGCGTCCTTACACAACTCACCTAGTATTTAACTGGGGCAAGGACAGGGAGTCTGATGTTTAGCCCAGAAAAAGACAGGGAAAGCATTTAGACTGTGAATTTAGTGTGGAAAACAGGAAGTATCAGGACATCAGCAGCCTTTTTTGCCTAACTTGCATGAGCTGTAGCTTAGAGATTTGCATCCATCTTCAGGCTGTGTGTCACTCTGCTTGTTGTGACCCAGGCAGTGTGGCCATGGCTGGGACACAGGATCTGCTGTGGGAGACACCATTACACCTCAGGGGTTTCATGTTTACCTGGGGAAGGAGCATGAGCACAGTGTTTGTGTACCCAGTTTCCACCTCCCTACTTTATTTTGACAGCCCTGGCAACTTTTGGAAAGCCCTCAGAAGCCTTTTGTTTTACCATCTCTTGGGAGAGAGTTCACCAGCCAACACTTTAATGCCTTACTAGAATGTTGGTGGTTAGGAGAGAAAGCCTCACTCACACAAGCATTTAATCTCTGTTTTCTGATGGCCTGTTGTGTTTTGTCTCTGCACATCTTTCATTGCACATATGCTTAGTGCAGAGAGGACTATTTAAGGAACCTCACTATGTTTATTTAAAGAAGAGAAACAACCTGTGAGAACTCAGAATGTACTTTTTAATGTTCTTTGGAGCTGTTCCCCATGATTACATGTTAAGTAAGACACAACCAATGATTACATTGAACATGGAGACTTTCTATCAAAAGTATTCATTTCATTTCATTTCATTTCATTATTTAATTTTTTTTAACCTCAGCTCCTAGCACAGTTATCATACTGGGGAGCCCATGTGTATGCTGCTGCAATAGCAGGAGATAATTAGTGTACCCTGCTCCAGAGAATGAGTGCATGGACTGCATGAACAATATCCTGTTGCTCAACACTTCTCATTTGACTTTCTCAGATCCTCTATTTTGAAGATGATATTCCCACAGCCTCACTCTGTGGTGCTCTGCAATGTTGCTTTCCAGTGATATTAACAGGAATGGTATTGATCTGAATATATTCCCAGAGTGATCCTTGGAGCAAAATTTGTTGAACGAGTGTTATGTACAAGTTCACCTCAATGTACAAAAGAAATTCAATTCTCTTCTTCAAAGCAGAGTCATAAAAAGGATTCTGAGGTCTGGATCCACCTTGCAAGACAGTGAGGCAGGAAGTGAAGGACAACAGCAGCAACAACAAAATTGAAAAAGAGGATGGGGATGAAGAGAGAAAAGAAATACAACATCTAGGAGGTTTCTGTAATTAAAACTATATTAAATATCTGTGCTCTGCAAATGATACAAATTGATATAGTTTCAAAAAGCCATTACTGGGACTCCACTATGGGAGTTCAATATATTTTCTGCCCTAGGGCTTTGTTCAGCAGAAATGTTAAGCAGGATTTCTGTGTGCAGGAGCCTGCTGAATACAGTGAAATGGGGCTGCTTCATCTTTTCATCCCATTCAGCAGAAATTTAACTGTCCTGTGAAAATATGTCTCAGTGCTGCTGGGAACTTTTGCATAGAGCCAAAGAGAGGTGAAGGCTTCATTGTAATGTTCCTCTTGCTCCCTGCTGGGTCTCTGTCTGTTCACTGCAGTACAAAGCCCTGTTGCTTTCTGCCACAGACAATAATTTAATATTTAAAAATGGGTTTGGGTTAAATCCCACATGGGAGAGCAAAACCTTGGGAACAGATGTGCATGGACTTTGTGTAAGAGCAAAGTGTGGCACGAGGCAGCTGAGTCAATTGTGATGAAACCAAGGTGACAGGTGTCACTGCTTCTCCATGAGGAGATGTGACAGAGAACAGAAAGTTTGTGGCCTCTCCCAGAGCCAGGCCTGGTTTTTAGAGTACTAGGACAAACAGAGATTTCCTCCAGGACAGATGACTTGTTTGGTGAAGACATTAGTGGCACAAGTACCTACCTCTTCCATAACAATGTGGTTGAATTGTGAATGAGCCTTGGGATGATAGCTGCTTATTCTTTCCTACCTTTCCCTGCTAAAAAGCTTAAATAAAGTGTTTTCCAAACTGCTAGAGATTCAAAATCATAACTCTTTTTTGAAAGAGGCTTCTAAGTCTCCTTGGCAGCTTGGGAAACCTTAGGCCTAGCATGAGACATTTTTTCTATTACTGTGACTTTCAACCAGGTCTGTCTGTCAATCTGCCCATGTTTTCCCAGGTGCCACAGGGAGAGGAAACTGTTCCCAAAGCATTCTGTAGAAGCAGTTGGCTCATTGCCTCCTGCCTGAAAAGGAGGTGAAGGCACGCTCTGGAAAGTGATGCTGGAAGGGATGGGCTGCTCCTTTCTGAGGAAGGAGTCAGATAAGGAGAAAACTTGCTAGGAACTTCAATATCCTGTTAAATTCTTCATTAACATGAAGTGTCTGGGAATAAGTGATGTTCAGATGAGATGGGATTCTTCTCTCAAAGGAGATGAACAGCCCAATTTCAAGGACTCAGTGGGGCTCAAGTATGAGTGCACACATGCTGGAAGGGTTGAAGCATTGCAAATCCAAGTGATTCTCTTGGGGGATGTGTGTTTCTTTTCTGAACCTTTTACACTTTGACACAATGTTATGCTGTATTACCTGTATACCCCTGTTCTTATGCTTCTACCCTAAAATAAACAAAAA
>VYXD01010226.1:0-23789 GCA_013397195.1 Hylia prasina
ATTTTTAACCTAAGACACAGTCTATTAAAAGTCAGTAATAAATACAAGTGATGTGGATTTCACTTTTTTTAAAACATTTTTTAAAAGTCTGTCTGAAAATAATTTCTATTTTAATTTTGACAGAAGACAAAGGAAGCAGTGACGAAGGTATCTATTACAACACTGAGAGTAGAAAATATAATTTAAAAAAGAATTAAATGAAGAAATGGAAACTTTCACAGAGAATATTTCACTGCATATTCTGAAGAGCAAAAACACTTTTCTGTCTTTGGCTTGTTTAAGTGTCTATGCTTACAGCAAACACTGAAATAAAAAAGTGATTCTGAGTTTTTGGGCACAACACACTAATTCACAAGCTCTGTACTGAATTTTACGTCTTATTTTATTTCCTGAGCACCTAACTAGGCCTTCATCTCAGCCTCACTCCAACTGAAACCAGAGATACAAAACACCATCAAAATGGTTAACTTACCCTTTTAAATGGAAACCCCTAAAACTGTTAGATTTTTTTCAGTCTCAAGATGAAAAATAAAAGCTGAAATAAAAAAATAATAGCTTGAATGATGGCATCTGTAAAAATTAAAAACTGGAGCAACAAGATTCTCCCAACCAGAACATACAAGTATCAGTTCTTGGTATAGTTCTTTAAAAGAAATGTCTGTCTTCCTGAGCTAACATGATGGACTCTAAATGCAAGGACAAGTCATGTGGTCCAAAGAAAACACAAATGTCCAGAAATATAGAAGCCTCAGTCCTAAGAAAATCCTGGGGTGGTAAGTGAAGAAGGCAGGAGAAGGCAGACATCCATAAGAAGTGTCAATATATTACTTTTTTGATGTCTGAAGTAGGAGTAATTCCATTTAAACAGTAACATTTGTAGATGTTGCCTTTGCTTGCATTGCCACAAGTCACTGAAGAATTAACTTGTAGAATTAGCATGCCTATACAAAAAAAAGAACACTGGCAAAAATTGGCATTTCAGACACAGATATCTCTTATTGTCATGGGTTATGTAACCAAAAAAAAAAAGTTTATTCTATTTTTCCATCTGTTTAAACTCGTTGGGGGGATGTTTTCTTTATCTGGTGTATAACCGGTTCCTCATAACTCCAGAGGGGTAGGGGAGGGTGCAGGCCAGCAGTGTAGTGGTCATGGTGGTGTAGTGGTTAAGGTTCAGCGCTTTCACCACCGCGACCCAGGTGCAAAGTTAGTGGCCTCTAGCAGGCGAAAATCTCTCAGACCCAGAAATATCAGGCCCACAGCGGGTGCCTTCTGATAATGGCCCAGCTGTTAAAAGCAGGTGGAGCAATGTTCCTTATCTCTTCCACAACCCATCCTCCCTCCAGGAGGATATCTTCTGTTAATGGGCCATTAAGGCTCATCACATGACTGAAAACATTACATCATCCCACGGTGAGATGCCCCACCCAGTGGGGGAGCCAGCTGTCCCTACCTGGGTAAAACTGAGATGTAGGAACCCAAATCCGGAAGAATCTGGTTCCACTGGATTCTCGGACGAAAACCAGACCCTTCTCACCCTCACTGGACCCTTTCTACAGGATTATCTCTACTCCAACAGAACCGCATCTGTCACTCCAGGAGGACTTACTTTGGACTGCTTCCAACATCCTGACCAACAGGGTGTCAAGGTCCTATTTCTGACTCTGCCAAGGTTTTTAGGATTGTTTGTTTGGCTGGGTTTTTTTTGGTACTACTACATTTGTATTTTTAATATGCCTAGTTATTACTCCTATTATTCCTATAACTGTTACTATTCCTATTCCCAAATCTTTGCCTGAAAGCCCTTAATTGCACAATTATAATAATTTGGAGGGAGGGGGTTTACATTCTCCATTCCAAGGGAAACTCCAGCTTTCCCTGGCAGGTATCTGTCTTCCCAAACCAAGACACTTATGAACAGCTCCTTTTTATAAACAGGACAATGTATCTAGCCTACTGGAAAAGAGTTATGATCCTCATAATCAAAGAAGAGCCAGATGTACCTGACAGCTATCCAATATAGAACATTCAAATAGATTCAAGATAGTATACACAAAAAAACTGTATTAGAAACTAGAAATCAAACTTTGGCACATAAGTATCATCTTACAGATCATATCCCTATAAAAAGGCATGAAAAAGTGACTTTTTCAAAACTAGTGTTTCTTCTTAAGTTAAACACATCAATGCCTTATTCTTGCTTTTGAAGTGCCTGTTCTTCTAGAGTTTGATTCTTTAAAGCTTTACCTCAGAAGTTTTTACAATTTTGATTTTTACAATCTTGTTTAAATTTGTTCACAGTAACTCTAAAAAACAAAGGACCAGGGAAATACACAAATCTTTTAATTCAAGATAAGTCACTGTCAGAGATCTGACAGAACTACCACTAATTTTTTGTATTATTAGAAGCCAAAGATGAAGAGTAAGTTGTGTTCTTTCCAAAAGTCTCAGAAGATTACTCAGGCAAACCTTAAACTTATTCTACCAATCTATATACTATATGCAGAAGACTGAATACTTAGAAGAGCTTGCAGAAAAACTACAAATGTGAATTGAGGAAGTCACGTAGATGCTGACTGTGGAGCACTGAATATTCTTTTTCCTCTGCACTATTACTACCTTGCTAAAGCTTATGGCTCATTATACCACTAGCAAATTTAAACCATGTCAGATGCCAGCAAATCATTGAGGAATTAGTCAGAAAAATACCCCAAATTTCATGAAAGAAATCAAACCAGCCACTACCACTTAAGCATGGCTAATCAATACAGAGTTTAACAGAACTTAATAGAAAGAAATTCAGATTTCCTCAGATTGCTCTAAGGAAAATAATCTTGGTATTTCAGACTATCAAACTGTACATCAGCCATAGAATTTGCACCTGTATTCAAAGCTGAGTCTGAAGACTCAGTTAGGATGGACACTGCTGCAACAAAATGCCATATAGAAAATCTATTCTATTTTGCTGATAAAGGATCAAACTCTACTGATATTTATATGCACTTCCCTTCACAGTGAGAAGCTGCATACTCCACCAGTGAGAACAATCTATTACACATTCTGTGAGTAGAAGAAAAATGTCAGGGATTAGTCTAACCTGTAAAACCATGGTAAAAGTTCCAAAAAGAGAAGCAGGAAGGAGTTTTGTTTTCCTGTCTGATGAAAGGAAAGATACCGGCATCAGAAACACATTAGCCAGGCAAATTAAAGGTGAGAATCAGTATCCTTACTGAATCACATATCTGAAAATTTTACACAATGCCTTTCTACAAAAAAGAAGCTGTGTGAAAACCATCTAGAGTAAACTTGCAGGCCACAGATATCCAGATCTTAGGCTTGTATCTGGGAATCAAATGGGAATACATACTGGTTTAACATGGAAAACTTTTTGTCAGGTCCAAATCCATCTCAAAGATGGACCAAAGAGCAAGTTCTCTGCTGATTACAAAGTGTTTCCTCATCCAATATAGAAAACACTGGTTATTCAAAAAGATTCAGTCACTTGTTACTTTCATGTGCACCTAACAAGACATATGAAAGCAGACATAAACCCATAAGACAGCAGACAAACTTGTGGAATTTCTGAAGTTTCCTTAGATATTCAAGCTGATTGATTTCAGCCTTAATTTAAAGAACAAAGATAGCTGGGATCAGTTTCCATGATAGCAGAGAGAATTTTGACTTTTGAGAAACAGTAAATAAAAATTACTCAGAAAAATCCAGTGCCAGCGTTTAAACTTGTGGGCAAACATGCTTTATGTTTAATCTCTTAAGATTAAGTCACTTTTTTCAGTGTCGCATTGCATATCAATGCTAATGTGAAAACATTTTCTGCATGCCTACAGTTTGCAATACCATTTTTCAAACTGTCCTTTGTGGCTTCCATTTTTTTTGTCCCTCACACTTGAAGTACTCCATATTTGTGAGAACTGGTGTACACCAGACTGAAAGCCTTAATTTAGCATCCTATATGACACATTGCGCAATACCACATTTACTGTCTGACATTTACATTTACAAAAAATACCCTTTAACAGATAAGCAAACAGTAAGGGAAAAAAAGAGAAAGACAGATTTGCAACACTTACTAAGCTCATATACAGTAATGGAAGTAATTTTTCTCTTTTCTGCTTCTATTTAAACCCCTTCTGCAAGATGTTTTAGTTATCAGGATACTTACACTTATCGAAGGCTTAGGTCCAACCACCATGTGAAATGGTCAGCTAAGACAATTTTAAGTGCAGAGGACATACATGTACCTCATATCTGGATCATCATTCAACCATTCTGTCTGTGTGTTTCTCTATTCAGACTCAGATCTTTTTCCCACTTAAAAGCATTTCCCTATGGCTCAAAGCTCAAACCAGGGGGTCTAAACACTTCTATGGGAGATGTGCTGACCACTTCCACATAGTATTAGAAATGCTGATACCTCTTGATCATGGTAAGGTGGAGCCATCTCCTGTCCAGAAAATAAACAACCTTTAGTAACTATAAAGTTACTTAAATACAAACAATTCTTAACCACTCTTTCAGCCTGACAATGTGGCTAACCCTCACTTATTAAGTACATATTTCCTGTACTCAAAGTTTAGAGAAACATGCGTCAGTGACAGAATTGCCATGCTTCACTTGAATGACAGTGGATAAACAATTACACTAGCATGGGAGCTACAAGATAAGCCATATACTTGACTTCAGGTTAAAGAAAGGGTAAAAACAACTAGGACTGCTAAACTGACACAGTTTGCCTGCTTTTGGATAAAGTCCATTCCAACTCTACTGAGTTGGAGCTGGAGAAACCATCTGAGCTGCACTCCCTTTCTGAAGTGCCTTGTGGGGGAAAGATGTCTCTTTTGGTTCTCATGCTCAGTAGATAGTAAAGACCTTTACATGAACTGACACTGTTACTCTATACAAGCACATAGACAAGACTCATGACTTGTTGCTAACTCCTCCTGAGGGCTACATAAACACTATTGAAACAACTTTGGTCTGAAAGTAATATAAGACTAAGCAGTCTTCAAACTGGACTTCAATAATAATGACACAGGAGATTGTAAAGAGGAAGCTCCTCTCTGAGATGAAGTCCATTAGCACAGAATCATAAAATAGTTTGTGTGTGGAAGAACACTAAACGTCACCTTCCACTAAGCCATTTCTCTCAAAGCCCCATCCAATCTGGCCTTGAACCCTGCCTACAGCTTCTACAGGCAATTAGTTTCAGCGCCTCACCACCCTCACAGGAGGGAAATTCTTCATAATATCTAATCTAAATCTACTCTCAGTTTAAAGCCATTCCCCCTTGTTCTATTACTACATTTACTACGACCTTGTAAAAAGTCTTTCTCCAGCTTTTTTGTAGGCTTTTGGTACTTCCTTCCTGACATTTATATTTACAAATGTACTTCCTTTTGGAAGGCTGCTTTAAGGTGTCCCCAGAGCCTTCTCCAGGCTGAACAGTCCCAACTCCCCCAGTTGATCTTTACCGGGTGTTCCAGTCCCCTGGTCATCTTGATGGCTCTCCCTCCTATGGGCTCGCTCTAACAGGTCCATGTGCTTCTTATGTTGGGACCCTTAGCGCTGATGCAGCACTGCAGGTGGTGTCTCACNTTAGTTTCAGCGCCTCACCACCCTCACAGGAGGGAAATTCTTCATAATATCTAATCTAAATCTACTCTCAGTTTAAAGCCATTCCCCCTTGTTCTATTACTACATTTACTACGACCTTGTAAAAAGTCTTTCTCCAGCTTTTTTGTAGGCTTTTGGTACTTCCTTCCTGACATTTATATTTACAAATGTACTTCCTTTTGGAAGGCTGCTTTAAGGTGTCCCCAGAGCCTTCTCCAGGCTGAACAGTCCCAACTCCCCCAGTTGATCTTTACCGGGTGTTCCAGTCCCCTGGTCATCTTGATGGCTCTCCCTCCTATGGGCTCGCTCTAACAGGTCCATGTGCTTCTTATGTTGGGACCCTTAGCGCTGATGCAGCACTGCAGGTGGTGTCTCACCAGGGCAGAGCAGAGGGGCAGAATCCCCTCCCTTGCCCTGCTGGCCATGCTGCTTTGGATGAAGCTGAGGATGCAGATGGGTCTCTGGGCTGCGAGTGCACATGGTCATGGCTGGGTCATGTCCAGCCTCTCATCCCCATCATCATCCCACAGGTCCATTCGCTGCCCAGCCTGTATTTGTGCTTGGGATTTCCCTGGGGCAGGTGCAGGACCCTTTACTTGGTCTTGCTGAACCGCAAGAGGTTTGCATAGACTCATCTCTCAAGCCTGTCATGGTCTCTCTGAACAGCACTCCTGCCCCCCAGTGTGTCAACTGCCCATATAGCTCCATGTTGTCAGCAAACTTGCTGCGAGTGTACTTTGATGCCACTGTCCATGTCACCGAGAAAGATGTTAAAAAGCACTGGTCCCAATATCAATCTCTGGTTGACAACTGCTCTCCACTTGGACATCAAGCCATCGACCATAACACTTTGAGGGCAACCATCCAGCCAGTTCCTTATATGCCAAGTGTTGCAGTCATCAAATCCATGTCTCTCCATTCAGAGACAAGCATGTTGTATGAGACAGTCAAATGCTTTGCAGAAGTCATTATGTCAGTGAGCTTGGCCCTGAAGAAATATAACTCTGGAGCCACCAGAGAGCTCCCATTACAAAACCTGCAGTGCTTAAAATCCTGTAAGTGTGTGGTACTATATATTTTTATCCAGAGAAAGTACACCTCTTTAGATATATACATATATATACACATAAGTATACTGTGTACTAAGCATTAATATGTGACAGTCACAGCAGCTGGAATTCCTGGATGACAGTTATGCATTGTGGAGACTCTANCCAATATCAATCTCTGGTTGACAACTGCTCTCCACTTGGACATCAAGCCATCGACCATAACACTTTGAGGGCAACCATCCAGCCAGTTCCTTATATGCCAAGTGTTGCAGTCATCAAATCCATGTCTCTCCATTCAGAGACAAGCATGTTGTATGAGACAGTCAAATGCTTTGCAGAAGTCATTATGTCAGTGAGCTTGGCCCTGAAGAAATATAACTCTGGAGCCACCAGAGAGCTCCCATTACAAAACCTGCAGTGCTTAAAATCCTGTAAGTGTGTGGTACTATATATTTTTATCCAGAGAAAGTACACCTCTTTAGATATATACATATATATACACATACGTATACTGTGTACTAAGCATTAATATGTGACAGTCACAGCAGCTGGAATTCCTGGATGACAGTTATGCATTGTGGAGACTCTAGGAGGCAGAAGATTAAGTAAGGGTAAGCTGCCAGGAAGAGTGTAGTCATAGAAGACAAACAGTTTAACAGTCAACAGACTGGTGACAAACATGTCCTTTTTTATAGTGCTTGGACCTTTTGCAAGTCTTTCAGATGAGAACCGGAACTTATTTAACAGTGCAGTTTATAAAGAGAAAAAAAAAACCAAAACATATATTTCCAGACTTAGGAGGGGTTAGTTTTGTTTTTGGTTGCAATCTAAATTTCATGTTTCACTAACTTAGAGAAAGTGCGAAATAAGCCCACAGCCTTCAAGTATTGCACATACATATACCTCATACAAATATTAACCATTCCCCAAGACCTCTTTGCATCATAGCAGCATTACTAAGCTAATACAAGCATACATGTTTAGCACCATGTGTCAATATACATAGTGGAGGAAAGGGAAGTAGAAAAGGCAGTGTGAAAGCTAAGGGAATAGCATTTAAATGGAAACTAGAAGTCTCGGAAATATGACAACATACTCAGTCTCAGAAATTAAACAGACTAAGTTATGGAACATTTTTCAGGCTTCATAAGAAAGACTTAAAAAAAATTAAAGAGACTTTGACCTTCAGAGTTGGCAGCCTCAAACACATTTAAAAAAAAAAAACCAAACCACAAACAATCAACCCCCCCCCCCGAAAATTATTACATTTATAAGAACAAGGCAAAAAGAGTCAAAGAGTTTGAAATTTATAATTTAATAATTTTGCTTCTTGTGGTAGAGTCCCCATTTCATTGCAAAACCACTTTCCCACCCATCCTTTTGGCTGGATACAGCACAAGAAACATTATTTTTCTAAGACAAGTTTTCTTGTCTTGTCTTTTTCAAGTATTTCCCAAGAATCCTCATTAGCAATTGAGCTAAAGGCTAAAATAAAAGACACTTGTTCTGGAAAACTGATAATCATAAATAGTATTATCTTGATGAGTTAAATAGCAATAGATCAATAATTTATTTGGCTACTGATTCTCAGGCTAAAGAGGCAGAATGATACCTGAGGTTCTCAACCTCAATTTTTCTGATGCAGTGTGTTTTATACTTCAGAAGCACTCCAAATCTATGCAACATATTGGTATCACTGCAAACTGGAAAGCTAGCAGGTTAGACAGTACAGCAACAGCTTTCTTTCAACTGAAAAGTCCACAGAAACTTACCATTATTCTTTCTCTTAATTTCTACCTTTTGAAATTAGAAATTTCCTCTTTTTGACCATGATCAGAGTAATCACTGAAGGATAAAACTAGACTAGTATTTGAAGAAAAAAACAAAACTAGACAAAATGGAGGACAGACAGATTTTTTGTACATTCTTTTCTTTATAACAGTTTATTGGATATAATTCTTCATATAAGTGTCATTGAACTAAAAGAAAAATGTTTAAATTTAACATTTCCTTCCATTACCAAAACCCAAGTATTTTCCCATGGATTTCTTCCTTATGTCCAGCAGAGGGCAGCAAAGGAACAGATTTGTGAACTCTAGAAAATGTTCATCTCCATTGCTTTTCAAGAAGTAGCATATAATAAAATATTTTAAGATTGGATTTAAATAGAATTACACTAATCCTCAGACAATCACCTTAAGAACTTGCTTCGCATCATCAAGAACTTCAATCTGTAAGTCAGAAATTCTATGAAGAGAGATTAAAAAAATACAGGTCTACTTCATGAAAAAAAAGTAGACCATTTTATCTGGGGTCAACTACTTTAAGGCTTCTATATCTGAATGGAAATTCATGATGCACTTAGTGGATGAAGGAAGTTGTGGATGTTATACATCTAGTCTTTAATGAAGGCTTTGACACCATTTTCCGCAGTATACTCCTGGAGAAACTTGCTGCTTATGGTGTAAATAGGTACACTGTTTGCTAGGTAAAGAACTAGCTGGATGGCCAAGCCCAGAGAGCAGTGGGAATGGAGGTACATCCAGCTGGCACTGGTGAGGCTCCCCAGGGCTCGGTGTTGGGGCCAGTCTTGTTTACTATCTTTATTGGTGATCTGGATGAGGGGATTGAATGCACCTGCATTTGCAGATGACACCAAAGCTGGGCAGAAGTGTTTAACTGCTGGAGGGTAGGAAAACCCTGCAAAGGGAGCTGGAATGGCTGGAAAGATGGGCCAAGACCAGTGTCATGACATTCAACAAGGCCAAGTGCTGGGTCTTGCACTTTGGCCACAACAACCCCAGGCAGCGCCACAGGCTGGGTGAAAATTGGCCCAGCAGAAGAGGACCTGGGGGTGCTGGTGACAGCGGCTGAACATGAGCCAGTAGTGCCCAAGTGGCCATAAGAAGGCCAACGGCAGCAATAGTACAGCAATAGTACCAGGCCTGTACCAGCAGTAGTGTGGCCAACAGGACCAGGGCAGTGATTGTCCTCCAGTACCCAACAAAGGTGAAGCCACACCTCCAATCCAGCATCCAGTTCTGGGGCTAACAATTCAGGAAGAACATCAAAGTGCTAGGGCATGTCCAGAGAAGAGCAACAAAACTGGTAAAGGGTCTGGTGCACAAGTCTTGTGAGGACTGGCTGAGACAGCTGGGAGTGATCAGCTTGGAGAAAAGGAGGCTCAGGGGTGACCTTATCACTCTCTACAACTGCCTGAAAGTAGGCTGTAGCCAGGTCAGGGTCGGCCTCTTTCCGCAGGTAACAAGTGACAGAATGAGAGGAAATGGCCTCAACTTGTACCAGTGGGAGTTTAGATTGGATATGAGAAAAAATTCCTCATGGCAAGGCTTGCAAAGCATAGGAGGAGCTTGCCCAGGGAAGTGGTAGACTCACTATCTACAAGGTTATTGTTGGCCCTTTTTGTAGGTTCTTATATTGTAGGTTCTTAATTACTGCTTAAATAGCTATCCATATCAATAAGTACCACAAGATTAATTTTTCTGTAGATTGAGTATGACTTTTTTGAGTATGTCTTATTGGTGATCTGGATTCTACCTACCTAAAAATCAACGCCTAAAACATTTCTTTTGCCTTTAAGAGAAAAACAACAGAAAAAAACCCACAGCTGAAAACTATGTCACTTGTTCCATTAAGGTTTCACAATATTTAAGATATTCAGAAAATAATTTAACAAAAATTTAGAAGTAAAAAAAATATTTTTTTCTGATTGTGGTTAGTACCATCATTAGGGTATAGCAATCGTACATTTTCAAGGACTCCTTTCTTTTCAATTACAGATGTTGTGTATATTCAATGAAAATATTTTAAAAGATAAAGAATTTGCTGCCTTGCTCCTCCTCAGCTCATGACTTCTCTGTTAGTATACAAAAAGCCATGAAGTCACAAGAAGAGTCCTTATTCAAGTACTGGAAAGTAAAACTTAGTGTTTTTTAAAAGGGCTATTGGAACTTCACAGTATGCAACACTTTCCAACTGAAGGCAAATCCACCTAGGCCAATAAGTGCAGCTCAAAATACATGACAATAGATTTCCTGTAGAATTCTTTGAGGGCACAAAGGTCTACCTTGTTGGTCAATAAGTCAGTGGTTTTAGTTGATGAGCTTTGATCTTCCCTGTAGGAATTTTCTTTTCTGCTTCATCTTTAATGCAGGATTCTACCTACCTAAAAATCAACGCCTAAAACATTTCTTTTGCCTTTAAGAGAAAAACAACAGAAAAAAACCCACAGCTGAAAACTATGTCACTTGTTCCATTAAGGTTTCACAATATTTAAGAAGTGACAGTTCTGTTAAATTCATTCCAGAAAATATTTAAAGATGCCTTTGATAGAAAACATAAATCAGGATAAAGAACTGTCCACTCACTATGCTTTTGCTCAATGACAAATGCTCTACCCAAAAAATCTTGGTCCAGACTGTACGAACAGATAACGTAACTACTACAAAGCCTATCAGTGGACAAATAAAATATTGAAAATATTGAAACTAGCTGTTTATTTTAAAGAGCATGTTTACCAGGTATTATTCTGAAAGACTAGAGACTTCTCAACTATGGGTGTCACTCAACAGAGGAAAACTGAACCTGCAGTAACTAACTCCAGACAGGAGGGGCTGCTGTAAAACCATTATGATCTTCCAATATTCTACTCCTTCACCTAGAACATCTGTCCTAGGTTTTTTGCAGCTCCAGCAGATTCTCCACCAAAATTCCAATAAGAAGACAGACAAATTAAGACTTTAGATTTCCTAAAGTAAAGTTAGCCTTGTTTTCACACTTACATAAACCTTTTCCTATCTGCTGTTTAAACATGAGTCTCAAGCCAGGCCCACAATGAAAGTGGCATTCACCTGTTCAACCTTTTCTGCAAAACAGATGTTCAATATTTTTTGCATCCAGTACAGGGAATTTCAACCCAAATGGAAGGTTCTATCCCTCAAAAATGAAATTGCTCAGTGTCAGTGCTTTTTGAGACTGATAGGAATAGTTAAAAAGCCTTACTTCAAGTTCCTTTTTAAGTTTCTTCTCTCGTTCAGTCCTGCATTTAAGTTCATTGGCCTGGCATCTCAGCATCTCATTACAGCCACTGTGTTCCACCTCCAAATTGCTCAGTTTCTGGCATATATTTTGCAGTTCATTATTCAGCTCCTAGAAAAAATATAAGGCATTAAGAGTTACTTTTGCTAAGATAAAGAAGAGGTAGCAAAAGAGGAAAGACTGCATCTGAACAGGTTATTAAAATCTAATACATCGGCACATGTCAACCATTTACCCAACAACAGATATGTTCTTCATTCACCACCAGATAATGTGCTGATTCACAACTCACTACAAACATGACCTTCTGCAGTAATACTAAAATCAGAGCCAGTTCTCCACAGGAAATCTTTCTCTAGGGAAGCACAAGGCTGGTCCTCCAATCCGTTCTCTCTCGCAGCTCAGTGGCAGTGGTGGAGAGGCAAAAAGTTAAGTGCATTTGATGAAATGATACATAGACAGAAGTTTTACTTTGTTATTCTTTCAAGTGTTAGAATTCAAATCAAATAACCAGGCGTTTGTTGAAAATTACTCCCATAGATTAAACATTCTTAATTTCTACTATTCTGAAGACTTTTCTGTCTAATTAAAAAGTTAGCTATGTAAACTATGAAGTTCTTGGAAAGATAAAATAACTAAGCTGTTCCCCACCACAATTTCTGCTTTTGGAAGTTGAACCAACGTACAGGTTGGTGTAATTGCTATTGCTATTGAACTCAGCAGCTCTATGGAGTCACTACTACAAACCCCTCATTCATAGCACACCAGACACGGAGGAAAGTAGCCAAATAATGAGGCCCCAGTAGCCTACTTCATATTTAAGTTGGAGATTCAAGAAGCATCAAAAAAGAATAGCTTTGGTCTAGTGGACAGGAGTAAGCTTTCCCATAACTAGCACCAGAAACAAGTTACAAATCCAGTGACTTAGCTGGAGGACCTTTGGAGAGCCAATTACTTTCTGTGCAAAACACAGAAAGATTACTGTAAGTCCTCCTGTTCATTTATTCCGATCGTGCCAAGAGACATTTTGTGAAAATAAACCTGGTCTACAAATTCTGCTATTACTATTACATCACATAATCTTGTTCCTGAAAATTACTAATCATAAGGCATCTGCAGAGCAGGGAGGAGAAGGAAAAGAAAACAAATTATTCATAAAGAATGATTCTTGAGAAGATCGGAATTTGACAGAACCATGTTTATACATGAAGATCAAAGAAATATCAGTCTTTTCCAAGGTTTAAAACAATTTTTAGAAGTTCTTCATGACTGAAAATAGGTGGTTTTGGCCACTTAAACTTGACACTAAGGGATTCATGACTCTCTTATTAACACCTAGTACCACTCCATTATAACCAACCAGTAACTGAAAAAATTAATTCATTTTCTCTTTTTTCATATGGAGGCACTATGACACAATTTTTTGGCATTCTCTGAAAAGGTAACAAGGAGCATGACTGTGAAACAAGTGAATTGAAAAATAGGAACCCCAGTAAATCAAAATATTGCAAAAAGAGTCTACCTGGATATGGGTTAAATTTAAGGTAATCCTCTAATTTTGCCTGTAATACCAAGAAAAGAGGTTTCCCATCAGCATGCAAAAAAAAATTACTTTTACTCAAATGTACAACTACTCTCATCTTCTCCATATTGGAAAGATAAAGAAATATTTCCCTTCAGATTTATCTTTCACAGATAAACAGAAATAACTGTGAAATGAGCTGTGAAAAGTGCACATGAAATAAGTAATACATCGTTTCCTGGAAAAATACTACATCAAGACCTCAAAATATTTTATGCTGGAAATACAGTTAACACTAGCAGACAAAAACTGACATGAATAATACATCAAGCTTATTAAACAAGTCAACATGACTTCAGAATCTTGAAGTCTCTGACTTTTCAGACATGGTATGACTGTCAGACTGTTCCAGCAGTCACCTGCACTTGGAAGGTTCAGAAAGAAACATACTTCACCATGCTAAAAAAGAAAACACCTTTATATATACATGTGTATGTACATGTCATATACACACACTATACATATCTGCATCAAAACCATGGCCGATCGGTTGGTTTGAAGTATGTATAAAACAACACAATTTCACAAGTAGTCTAAGGAAAAGCTGAATTCTTCTGCGAAGGAATACTATATTCTGACTCACCACAAGATGATGCTATTGCACTTACTATTGAACTCCAACATCTTTTACCATGTACCAAACTATGCTAAGCACACTCAACATAGCACAATACAAACCTTTCTCTATTAAAAAGCAAAGAGGATTACTTTTACTCCATATCATAAAGACACATTTTAGTAGGTTGAACTGACTTCATTTCTATGCCTATATCAGCATTCTCATAGCTAAGTTCAGACTGGTAGTTCACAAAGTGCAGGTTTGGAATCCAGGATTTGCCATACATCCTTAGACTCTTGCTTCTACGTACATATTAAAACCACTCTATTTAGTTTTCATCTCATAACTCAAAATAACTATAAATTCTTTAAAACAGGACTGTAAATACACAAAAAAAAAGACTGGAACACATTTCGAATCTTAGTTTACAAACCTAGACCCATCTGATATTTATCTGCCAAGTTAAATCAGTTAAGCTTTCAAACAACAACTAAGATACACAAATCCAGATTTAAAATTTATGTATATATGTTTTATTTCCCAGAATTTTGTATGTAATTGTAACTAGGGTAATGGGCAAGGGAATACTACAAAAACAAAGCAGAAAAACGGAACCATTTTGCAAGTGAACTAAATTCGAAAATTTTACTATTCAAAGTAGACTAGTAGTTGACACCTAGTAGTCAATCACGTTTACTTTTGGAGCGAACAATTATGTAGCTTTAGTACACTCTTCCAACCAAACCCCTGGTGCTACAAATCACGTTCCTCTTCTGAATCCACATACATTGACAGAGAACACAATAACCTGAGCAATTCACTGTTTCTTTTGATCTGAAGATAAACATTACTTCTATAGAGTACAGAATATTTTTTAAAACATCATTATGCTCATACAGTATTAAACACACTTAATAAACACTTCTAAACACTATATACAAGAGATGACAAGTCCATTCTAAACTGTCCTAAACTTGAGCCTACTCAGCCAGAACACAGAGCTAAAGCGCCATTCTTAGCCTGCTTTACCTGCCAATTTAATAAGAAAACTGCGTCTGAGAGTCAGTTTCCTCATAGCCTAAAACTAACCTTAGTTTTTTAAGCATTGGCTTTGAATGAAAACTAGCTCAGGTTTCTGTTGGTTTGAGAAGGACCTTAGGGTATCACCTGTCAATGAACTCACATATTTTTCTCTGAAACTTCCTCTTTCTCCTTATTTACAGTTCTCCCAATTAGTCTCTCAAAGTACTGTTCAACATATCCACAAAATTACTGAGGAGATGAGGAAATTTCTTTCTTATCCTTCATTCAGAGAAAATTCAAAACAGATGGATCATTTCCTACCATCAGGCCTCTTCATCATTAAGATAAACCACACAATGCCACTCCTTTTGCAGTCCATGCACAGAAACACTTTATCCACACACTACCTGCTTTTTACTACAGGTGCCATTACTCCGCCACTCCTTCCAGATCTTCCCTTCAAACAGCTGAACAGTCAGTACACTGTACTTTTGAAATATATGTAATTATGGAGTGTATCTGCCCTGTTTTTTTTGCGAGCTGCTTCTACAAGGTGCCATGTAGAATCTGACCAACAGCACCACAATATACTACAACAGGTAGGTTTGCTGTCAGAATCTGGCTATCAAGCTGCCAGGTTAAGTTTAGTGTCACTTGGGAAGACCGGTACCATCCCAGGCTTGGTGCTGACAGGGTGGGAAGCAAGTAACCAGAAAATTTTCTACTGCTTGACCAATGCCCATCTCAACTGAGACAAGTCTGTCACATCCTAGAAGGGACTACAAAGGAAGAGAATATATTAAAAGGTTAATCTTTCAGCAGCAAACTGTTTTCAGCATACATCATGCAATACAAATGTCTATCAGCCTTATGCACACGTTTCTTTTTATGAATAATAACTACAGCTGAATACATTCTGGTTTTTCATCAAATAGTGTTCTTACATAGCTAAGATACAACATATGTAACTTCTCATTTAAAAAGATGGAAGTATAATTGAAGTACAGTGGTGTAATTGCTTGTGTCCCTGTGGAGCACACAAAAGATAGGTATGTTCACTCAGCACATCCACACCACAATGCTACATGATTTCTTCTAAACATATTTCTAAACACTGAATAGCTTGACTGTCTAAAAAAGGTGTAAAAACAAGTTTGTACTTTTATTACTTTTTACACATTTAACACCCAAAGGATATATAAATATCAGGATAAACCAGGAAACACAATTGAATTAATTACTAAAGAACCAAACCCCACACTCTAAAACAGATTATAAGGCCTTCTCTTAGTATTAGGTGATTTTTATCTAACCAAATGACAGAATTTCCAACAATGCTTACTTTCTGTATGTGATATGGAGTGAGTAACATACAATGCACAGCTGGAAATCCCATCATCACTGTTCAAGTTCCCTGAAAGTATGTGGTCTTCATATTATACAAACTATTTTCATATACACAGGCTATTGAATGTCAGATGGGGGGAAGTAACAGGGAAATTGAATCAGAGGGTGTTAGGTGTCCCTGATTTTACTAACTCAGTATTGCATGACAGTGCAAATGGATTGTGCACTGATAATTTGATTTAGGCATTTACCATCAAAATTAGTCATAACACATTTCATTAAAGCAAGAAAGACTGTGACACGTCAAGTGTAACTTAATAAGGCTACATTCTTCAGAAGTACTCTGCAGCACATAGCTACTTGGGGGATTTTTTCCTAAATCAGAAAGACCTCAACCCACTACACACTTCACACCAAAAAAGTTCCAGCTATTATGTCATGCATCTTTCCAACTATTAGTACACCATACCAGTAAAGTAGTTTCTACTTCGTTTCTTTCCTTAAGAAGGATTACATATTCATTGTTATAAATTCTGCTGATATCATCCTTTGCCCTTGCAAGTCTTTGCTGTTCTTCTTCCCACTTCTGTTGAGCATTATGAAATGTTTTCTCAGTCTCTGTCACTTTCTGCTGAAGATTTTCATTGAATACTATTGTTTACAGAAAAAGAGAAAGAAGCAAGAAACAGCATGACAAAACATATCCAGGAAAAAAACCCCAAACACATAATGATCATCATTTCTTCTGTATATTTTCATACCCTGAGGAACACTGCAACATTAACTCTCCAGCACTGGAGAGCACCATCTTCACTAAGAAGATACTAGGAAAATTTGTGTTCCTATCACATCTTTCCCACAAGAACATAGGAATGTTAGAGAGATTTTTAAAAATTAAAACACTTTTTTCTCCTGGAAAAGCATAAAAACCTGACTCTTTGTGGGCCCCTTCCGAATCAGCATATTCTGTGATACTGTGAAATGACGTCTTTATGGAATGGAGGACTTATTTTCAGATTTCTACATTTTGCAAGTTTATTTCTAAATTTAATTTTTGATATATGTATTAGTCTGTATCAATTAAATTTGAGCTCTGTTTAAATGACAGATAGCCACCTGTTCCATGAAACAGACTGTATGGAGATAAACCTAAGGCAGGTGGGGTTACCAGGCAAAGATTTAGCTTTTCCAAGGAAACTTAACTGCTCCTCTCAAGAGATTTAAATCTTCAGCCCACAAATGACCTGAGATGGGGAACATTGTATACACTCTTCCGTGAAAGCTTAAATGCCACAGAAACCTTCATAACCTGTAAGCAGCTTTACAGGAGAAAATAATTTACAACGGCTTTTCATTTTACTGAATACAACTAGCTGCACTGGCATTTACGTCATCACCACTTTGCAATGGGATTTTATTTCAAATCCATCCCAGTTTTCTGATATTTCTTCCTAGTCAGAAAAGAATGAAATTAAGAGAACACATTAAGATGACACAGAGAATCAGTGGACACAGTGATAGGAAAGGACTCTCAGATGGCAGAAAATCAACCTTGAATAAAAACAGCAGAAAAAATCTGGATAAAACACTGAAGAGTACAAGGTACAAATGAATCATTCTGTCTGAGAAGAAATGCTGGGGTCATATCAAAGCACCATGTGAGGTGAGAAAGGCCCCAGCTGGCAAAGGAAAAGAAGCAGAAAATTATTAATTGATAAAAAATTAAGCTGCAAAATTTTAGTTTGGTTTCTTTGGCACTTGTCACAGACATAAGAAGTTTGAGAAATTTCAGCCAGTGGAATTTATTGTCAGTTGACAGACTTTCAATTATTGGCTATGGTATTGAAAGAAACTGTCACACACGTGCATTTAAGAAGACATCCCTTCCCTCTGCAAAGCCTCTCCCATTTCCTTTTAGTTCTCCAGTCCCCTCACTACATGTTAGCCCAGTCCATTCAGGAAAGTGACAGGCAGCCCAGCAGACTGGGCGCACTGTGCTATGGTTCCAGCAGTATTAGTGCCCCTTGAGTCCTGCCTCTCAGTACCTGCATGGCATGACTCTTACACTGGCAAGGAAACTAGCACACACGGAAAGAAACATAACTGCTCCAAGTGAGAAACTAGCAGATCAAATCTTCCATTTGTAATCACAGAGAAATTTCCAAAGGGGAAAAAATGCCACCTTCTTCCAGATAGCAATCCATAAGACTCATTATTTTTCATGTGTTTGCAATCCCTAAGATTTTTGATTATTCATGTATTCTCCAAAGGAGTGAAAGTTCAGCTTTCCAAGTATGTTAAAAATACTTGTTACTTTAAGTATTTGCAAGATCCAGAATCTGTTTCAGTTCTTGGTAGGTTAAAATCTTCAAGGACTACTCAAAACTCTTCATTGAATATCAACGGCTCATCAAACCCACAGATACATCTCCTGTACTAGATTAAACAGATATACTAGTTTAGGTAACTAGAAATGCATCTCACCTCCTTGTAAGAATGAGAAATCTCTCTGTTTGAGGAGTAGGAAGTCTGGAAAATCTGAGTTTCTGAATACAAAAGTAGTAGTAAATAAAGTCAAGGTAAGAACCTTCCCTTCCACATACTACTGTCACAACAAACTATAAACTATTACTATAAAAAAAAAAGAAACAAAAACAATGAGAAGAAAATAAACCAGACATGAACAATGAAAGACTTGAAACATTTGAAAAGATGAAAGAAAATAGACGTATGAGAACTTCTGGAAAAAACTGCTGGAAATAGTGCAAACAAATGAGCAGGAATTAATTTTTTCTATTCTTTTTTTACTTTTCTTTTTCCCTCTGAAATGGAAAAGGAAGAACTACTAGACACAGAGTCAGCCTGGATGTAAAGATGGCCACCATGATTACAATTCTATACACAGATAGGACTGAAGAAAGAAATAACAGGTGATGGGCAAGAGCAAAGAAGGTTTGGAAGGTTTAGCCAGTTAGTTCTAATTCACACATGATATAGTAAGAGTTTTGTGAACTCTTACGAGTTTTCAAGAGCAGATGGATAAGAGATGGGAAGATAAGACAGATTCAAGAAAAACAGCAGTAACTAGAAAATTTAATTAAGTCCCTGCTTCCAGCTTACCTTTGTGACATGAAACAGACTTAGCCTTTATTCCATCTTTACTTCTTTGAAACCTACCTTGCAGTTCCACAAGTTTGTTTTTTGCATCACTTAATTCTTCTTCTGTAGTACACATTTTCAGATGGGCATCTTTTCTGGCAATTGCCAGTTCATACTCCAGACCCTGTCGAACAGCCTCTCCTCTCTCAAATTCTGACCGTAATTTGATTATCTGTTTTTCATAGTTGGACACCTAGAAAAATAATTTCACAAAACTGCTAACCATGTTCCCTTGAAAAAGTGCAACATGTTACAGAAATACACGCACAGAATATTTTTAAAAGATACTTGGAATCACATTCACAACTGCCATTATTCCACTTGAATTTGAAATACAATCTTGCAACTGCATGTTTATGCACATTTTGATACTTCACTGGTTTTTGCGAACTGATCCTTTTCCTAGATCAATTTCAAGTACCTTAAATATACGCCTCCATTTTTCAAAAAATACACTACCTTAAAAAATATCATCATCCTGCACCTCAAAGGAAAAAATGCTACAAGAGACACATTATATTCCAGACGATTTTCTGGTAACATTCAGTAAAACAGTCATATTGGGATACTAGACTATCGGACATCTAGTAACACACAAATACACATACAAGCATAAAATTCAGTCCAGTAATGCTCAGTAGTCAAACAGATGCTATTAACGCTAACATACAACAAATTAAGAATAAGAAACACTTCCAAAAGGGATCTTACACAGACTGAGAAACAATCTTTGCTGCCAAAAACTGGATGCAGAAAATCAAGTTTAATATATTTAAACACAAGAAGGTAAAAATACATATTCCTTCAGAACATCTAGGTAGCAACATTCTTGTTAATAAGAACTTCATACATAGGAAATCATCCACATTACAAAGGATTTCCTTGATGTTGTTGAAGCAAACTAGTACTGAAATGTAGTAGCATTAAGAATATACTCAATTAATCCTTTCTTTAGTTTGAATATCAGTTTTCCCACTAAGAAACACAGGAAAAGGCAGATGTTAAGCTGTAATCACTTTCAGTACATTGCTACTAGGCACACTTCCCACAATTTGCTAATGCCAGTCTGGCAGTTGATAATCTGGTTTAAACTATGCTGCTGAAGAAGTATTATTACTACTACAGGGAGCAATTCTGTCCACACAGTCTGACAGGAGCAGTTGATGTGGGTGCTAATTCATCTGGTTTTGGCTAAATACAGCCAGTAAATCAAGTTTGTTGTTCCATGTACATTCATTATCTGGGTATGTACCCAAATTTAGAGATGTCTGCTCCTCCCACAATGACTTGCTCTTGCGCTTCAGTTACACTGTTATTGTCCAACTGGTTTACCAACTGTGGTGTGATTGCAAAAAAATGGATCCATGGAACTATCTAGCTTAAAACAAACAAACAAACAAACCATCTCTTACCTTGAGCTCGGGGTGCACAAGATTCTTCTGCATTTTGCTGTTGAGAAGTGTTCAAGTTACCTACCACACCTTTAACTATTAACAATGACAGCAGAAGTACTAACATTATCTATGAACAGGTGTGAAAAGTCTGTACAGTGACACCTTTCTTGATATTTTCCAGCTGACTATGCTTTTGATCCAATATGTGAGAGTATTATTTCAATGAAACAAGATGACATTTATTCCAAGAGTAAAATAAGGTAAATGAAAAAGAAGTCCTTACTTCTTGATTGTGTTGAATAGTTAAGTCCAAATTTTCTTTTTTAGCTTGAAGAAGTTTCTGTCTCAGACCTAAAACAGCATCCAATTCTGATTCACTGCTCTTCTGTAGTAACTCACATTCCTCATTATGTAAGCTGCAAAATATTGTTGTTTTAAAAAATCATAAACATTCCTTTTAAGTTTTAATGTTCCCTTATTTCAATTATCACATTGTGGGTCCAAAGCTCTATACATTCACTTAAGTAAAACTATGCCTACTGTTGTTTATTACGCAAACTATGAGAGATGTGGAAGCAGGAATTTATATCAGATACGCACCTGTAATTTCCCTAAATCAATTTAAGCATGCTTTTAATTATTTTTCACTGTTTTTATTATTTATCCAATAAACTTCCAGGATGCTTAAAAACATAATTTCAACAACATATATTAAAATGACTAGCAAGTTTCAGTTTGTCTCTTCTGTAAGGCTCATTTTTTGACATGGATTATTGTCTAAAAAGCATCACTGTCATAAAACAAATGCATAAATATGGAATAAATCTCTCTCTTTCACATTTGTTGTCAAAAATATATACATTTAAACTACAGATAAACAAGTGATCACAAACAAAAAACAAACTAAAGGCTAGTCTGTTATGTTATTTCCACTACTTTTTCAGCCAAAAGACAATCTACTTGTCAGGTAACAGGATTTGCCTCTGAGCATCACAAGCAATATCAAAATAATCAAAACAAGCCTTTATGCAGAGAGTGAAAAATTAGTATAAAGATACATATTTGATTAACTAGATTAATAATCTTACAATCAATTATTATAACTTCAAAGTGGACAACTCAAAGTATTTCAGGAGCTGAAACTCACTGTTCACATTATTGGATATACGTTGCTTTTCAAATTATTAAAACTATGCAAGAATGGCTGTAATAATCAGTTGCTCCACACAAAAGTGAAAGTCATCAAGGCCACTAAATACAAACTGAACTGTAAAAAGAAACATCATTAAAATAAACAAAAAATTGGCATCATTTCATGAAGATCCGAAAATACTAAAATAGCTTACCTTGGTCTACATAAAGTCTTAGTTATTAATTACAGAAAGAACAATAAATTCCAGTATACTGGGTTTTTCCAAATAAAAAAAGATTATCACATTACTCCTAGATTTATGCACAGGTATCCCTAACATTTTTCACAACTAAAACCTTTACCTGATGATATAGGTTTTCTCACATAAGCTGACTAACACAAATGTCATCGACAAGGGGAACAGTATTCTAGATTAAATGTAGCCTTTAAAGACATTAATAACAACAAATGATGAAATTTCAGGGGTTTAGCTGCTGCCTATAAATATTTTATAATTTAATGAATTCTGGCAAATCTTCATTTAAAAACAAGATGGGCTTCATCTGTGTGATCAGAATAATTGTATGTCATCAGTAATTGTTCCATAGGATGCCATGTGCTTAACACATTTTATATTTTTTAAAAATGTAGGAGATAAGGATCATTAAAACACACATATACTCCAAGAAAACCACTGGCACATTACTAACTTTCAGTATTTACTATGAAACCCATACCCAGAGGAACCAACATGTCTCAAAGAGCAAACAATCAGTAACAGTCAGGTAAGGAAAATCACATATTATTTTAAGCAACTCTTAGCTAATGCAGTAAGAAAATACGGTGCTAAGTCATGAGGGAAGTAAGAAGAATCTGAAAAGTGAGAGTGATGCATTTTCACTCATCCTAAAATCATGAGTCAGACAGAGTTAGGTGATAAAAAGGGTCTACCTTTATAGAGATCCTTAGGTGCACAATTCGCCAGGTGGAAAACATTGAACATGCACACATAGCATAACACATATACAATTTTTATGTTTAGCAAATTAGCACAGCTGACAAATTTCCCAATTAGAGATGTAAGTGGTAAGGTAATTTCCTCCCAGTTCAACCTTATTTGAATTACCCCATTTAGACAAAACTAAAGTTTGTTTATGAAAATGTGTCTGAGAGAACTAGTTTCAACCTCGGTGTCCCCAAATCTAATCCCAGGCTGGAACCACTGGGGAATTTATTTTGTCTTTCTGTCTAACAGAGTAGGCAAAATGCTAGCTATGAATAACTATGATAGGCTACAGAGCTACAAATATATGTGTAAAGAATAAAGAAAATACATAAAAGAAAAAAAAGGCAAAACTCAATTTGGCATCAAGGGCACCTGTAAACTATATAAAAGATTGTTTGGACATTATGTAATAGGTTTGGTAGACCTTTATTTTCCCATGGCTGGGTAAAACAGAGATGAAAGGCAGATTATCTTATTCAAAGATGATACAAAAGGCTCAGCTAAAGACACCGAAAAACCTGGTGACAGCAAGGTTAACAAAGCACAGGTTAGGGGGAAAACAAGATCCAAACTAAAGCTAGAGATGACTAATGCAAATAACAAGGATTAAGAAAATGGTAACCATTTTGATAGTGTGTGGGCAGCTGGGAGGTCATTCTGCTTACTTAAGCCTCATGACATTTAATACTACTTGCAAAGGGCGCACATGGAATGAAAGCAAGGAAACAACTACTTTTTGTAAACTAATTAAAAAGAAACACCTTCAAATCTTTACAGAAATTACCTAGCAATCAGCTTTAAATAAAGCTCTTCCTTTCAACTCTTCTATTAATTATCCAGGGGAAA
>VYXD01010226.1:34074-92952 GCA_013397195.1 Hylia prasina
TGATAATGGCAACTAAGTAGCAGATAAGGACTCTGTTACAGACTTAAAATAAAACAACCGTGGGTTGTTGTAAGTTGGGGGAAGACAAGATATCAAGCAAGCGGCTGAGGAGTACCTGGGCAACACTGCTGCAAGCTTTGGGGCCGGCAGCAAAAAGGGATGAGAAGCCCGCAAAGGGACGGCTCTTTAACAGAGCTCGTGGGGCCTTCCACACACAAAGGGCCCCGCGGGGACAGCCACACTGGCCCAGTGTGCGAAGAAGGACGGCGCTCATTCACCACGCCAGCCGGCCAGAGGCTGAGAAGGGCCCATCCGCCCGTGTGCGCAGCCGGCCCCAGCCGGCTCCCGCCGCGGCCGAGGGCGGGCCCACAACCGCTCCACCTCCTCCTCCTCCACCTCTTTTCTTCCTCCTCATCCACCTCCGCTCCCTCCAGCGGCGCCGCGGCCGCTCCGCCCCCACCGGAGGAGGAACGAACCACTTTTCGACAGCGGGGAGAGGGAGCGAACGAGGCTTTTCCCATTCCTTTCTCCAACTCTGCCTTGGGTCCGGCGGGCTCTTTCCTCTCTTGGCTGCCCGCATTACCCCAGGCGTGGAGACGGGATCCGAGCCGTCTGTGTTACGGCGGAGCGCTCGCCAAGTCCCCGCAGGCGCTCCGGCGCTCCCCCGGCGCCCCTGTGCGGTGTGCCGGTTGGTACCGGCCCGCTGGCGGGAGGAGGCAGAGCGGCCGTGTTTCCCGCGGCGGGCNCCGCGCGGCGGGCCGGGGGCTGGGAGCCAGCGCAGTTGCTAGCGGGGAGCTGCTCCGCTGCTGGTGAAGCGACGGGCGGGCGAGGGGGCTGGGGAGTGTGTGTGTGGGGGGAGAGAGAGGGGAAGGAGAGCGATAGAGGAAGGGGGACTTGGGGTAAGAGGGATAGAGATAGAGAAAAAGGGATGGAGGGAAGGATGGATGGATGGAGGAGAGGAGAGCGGGCGGGCGGAGTTTCTTTTCCGCGCGCCCCCTCCCTGCCCCCTCCTGCCCCCTGCAGCGCTCTCGCGCCTTCGTGCCCGTGTGCGTGAGGGGGCGAGTGGCCGGTCGTGGACGGGGGAGATCGGGACAAGGTGGCGGGCGGCTCTCCTGGCTGGCGGCGGCCTGGCCCTGCCCCTGGGCGCGGGCTGAGGCTGCGGAGTGCCCGGGGGGCGCTTTGCAGAGGTGAAGGGCGGGCACGGCGCAGAGCGCCCCAGCTAGGGACCGCCTGTCCTTGCTGACGTGCCTTCTTGTGTTGCCGTTCTCTTAGCTCCCCCGCCCCAGTGTGTTTATCCCGGCAGCGAGTGGCACCTCGTGTGGCTGGCAGTGCCTCGGTGGTTGCTGGAGGCGCGGAGCATTTGCTTCTCTGAGCCCGGCTCGCTTGGCGGCGACAGGGCGGCACGTCGGCGAGAAAACATGAGCCGAGATTTCAAACCCGGAGACTTGATCTTCGCCAAGATGAAAGGTTACCCCCATTGGCCGGCCCGGGTAAGCGTCCCCTCCTCCCCTGCCTCATTCTCTGCGGAGTGTGCTCACACATCTGTGCTGAGCAGCGCCTTCCGCTTCGCCTGTTGTGAGGGAGGACGCGGCTGGGCTCCCGGGGGTAGAAGCGGCTTTGCAGTCACACTGCAGATCTGTAACAAGTAGCCCTCTCAAGCAATCGTTAGTTGTCCTAATTTGTGTAACGCGGCTTTAGGGAATGAAGACTGCTGTATGGTAGCGTGACACTGAAGCTTGTGCAGGCCCCTCGAGCTGTATAAAAATGATGTCCCCAAATAACTGCTCTTGGCGAATGAAAAATACAAATTTATGGCCAGATTACTCCTAAGTGAGCCATGTCTACTGTGCTTTCTGTTGAATAGGCTAAGTGTATGTGGTAACTTGGCCAGTCCTTTTTGGTGTTCTCTGTGCTCCTGTGGAAAAGGCATGCCAAGTTCTGAGACTGCTGTAGGTCATTTGTTGGATGTGGGAATGGAGGTAAAAAGGTATTTAGCTAAGATCCTGACTTAGGAGTTGGGGTTCTTTTAAAGTTTATTATCCTTTTGGCAGTACCTCAAATTCGGGCTTTGATAACTTATCAGGTCAGCATAAGGGTAGGAAGTCTTGCTGTTGCTTTTCCGTAAGGATGGGCAGTATGTAGGTGAAATGGAATTGTGCCTGTTACCTGTAATGCATTGTAATATCTCAATTTAAAAGAAATGGTCATGTGAAAAGTATCTCTGTAAACTGAAAATAATGTAATTTTCTGTTGTTGCTAGTATTGGTTTTGATTCTGCTATATTTTTTTACATGCTGTTAAAAGAGATCTCAGTTCCTGCTTTACTTCTCTGTAGCTTTTTTTATTCCCATTTTAATGCTTAATTTTTGCATATTTCCCCCTAAACTGTTCTTTACTGTTATTTGATTTGAATTATAATAGGCTGTGTTTTTCTTAGGTGGATGAAGTTCCTGATGGAGCAGTAAAACCTCCTATGAATAAAATGCCTATTTTCTTTTTTGGCACCCATGAGACGTAAGTCCTTTATTTGGTATTGCAGGATTATTTTTTTTTCATTTTAAAATGCTGTGACAAGAAGTTGCCTTCTCTGATATTCAAGCTATTGTATTTATTAGCACATTTTCCTAAATTGATCTCTTTTGTCAAGACATGCTTCTCTAACATTAACTTAAGCTCTTCAAGTGAATGGTAGACCATAACCATAACATGAATACTTCACTCATCAGAAGAAAAAAATTGTACCCACAGTGATGTGGCTGATTGTTTTTTCTTTTTTTCTGTAATGAATTGTAGCCCTGTATATCCTCAAAATTCTCAATACTATATTCTCAAAGAAAGTGAAATTGGCAAAATTTGATAAATGGGCAGATAATCATCTGGGGTTGTTTTTATTGTTTGGGTTTTTGAGGGTTTTTTTCTGGCAAGGTTTTGGGTTGTGGGTGATGTTATGTTTGTGAGATCTGGAGAGAGATGAGGAAGTGCAGTTAGCTTCATATCTACCAACCTGAAAAATAATGATCTTTGGGTACTTTGAGCAGTGTTTTGTGGTGATACAGTATTTGCTTTGCGAGACTGTATGTTTTCCACAGCTGAATTTAATGGAAAATATTCTGGGGTTTATGTAGTTCTGTGGTTTTGAAAATTACTGTGTTGCTTTTTAGCATGACTGGTTGGGTTAGTGTAGATTTAAGGCATCATTAGATTCAGTGATCCATTTGTTGTTCAGGTTGCTAAAACCTGTATTAATATGCTTTTAATTCTTAAGTTATTCTTAATAAAATGGCAGATTGAAGTTGTGTGCAGGAGTTGTCAATTTCTCACATTTTGTGAAAGGATCTTGCTTTTTTCCTTCTATTAAATCCATTGAAATTGCTTTAATCTGGTACTTTGTATTTATCTTTTAGTAAGCCTTGATAAGAAAATATACATTGTCCTGTTGAGTTCAAGAGTAAGCATCCCCTACTGCTGGTATTACTTACTATTACTTTTCTTAAAAAGTGATTTCTGTGATGAAAACGATACCTATATGCTTGGCCCATATATTTTTTTTTTAGCTAATCTTATCTTTAAATAAATCTTTCAATGACTAAATTTTTTTTAGTTTGGTTGGAGTTTTTGTGTGTAATTTTGTGGGTAAAGACAAATTCCTGGAATTCAGTTCAAGTTTGCAAGCATTGTCTTGTCCATTGTTTTAATTATAATTTTAAATATGTTAGGTTACCTTTCTTTTCTTAAATTTTTCGCACAGCTGAATTCTGGCAACTGTAGCACAGTACTGCTTTGGTTCTACTGGTGGTGTGTGTCATTCTGGATTGTACTGGGGTTTTGTGCACTTGTAAATAAGTTTGGGAATGCAAGTTGAATGTAAGGAAGACAGAGATAACTCCTCACTTTTAAAAATCCTGTGCAAGTTTTGAGAAGTTACATGTCTTACTTCAGATTTAGCTAAGGGCTCTTAAGAGATGTTTGGGTTTGAAAGGTTTGGTAATTGGTGGCTTTTTTCTAGTTTGCATGAGTAATTTGAAATGTTTGTTCCTCACTCTGGTGTAGTTAAAAAAACGAAGTTTTGCTGTGATTTGGTTTTTGTTAGGCTCTAGGTTCCAGGTTGTTACACTTCAGAACCCCACAGAATACCAGAGAAACGTCTTGTGTCTGTTTCACACATGTTGCAATGTACAGGGTGTTCCATGACACCGCTGCCTCCTGGTATTTGTTAAGCATGCTGCTTATCTTAATATCTGTAGAGTGATAATAGGTGAAACTTTTATAATTCTTGGTCTTACTCCTTACAGCAGATACCTGTAAATTACAATAGGAAGAAACTGATCAGGTGTCAAAGGAAACTGATGTTCCATGACCTGTAATTTTGTTTAGGTTTTTAGCTGTAAATAGTGAGTTCTGTGATCCTTCAGGAATTCTGTAGAGTTAACAATTTCTTGTACTTTTTTTCATAGAAATTTCAAGTCCTGTATACAGGATGACAGTGTTTCAGGCTGTGTGGATGGTTACAGCAGGAAAAAGGAGCCATGGGGGAAAAGGAAAGCAAGATTGGCTTGGGAATAAATCTTACTTGACTTTTAGAAATAATATTAATTAAGTTTATGAAATTACTGTAAATAAGTATTAGCCTGTGTCACTCTCACAAGCATAAGAGATGCAGACGCATGCGGGATCGAGTGAGAGGGAAGAAGGAAGGTTTATTATGATTTTACACTTTTATAGGGTTCAGAAAGGTGACCATCATTGGAAGGTTGAGGGTCAACCATCGCTTCCACAGGTCTGAGAAAATGCCCAATTATTTGTCCCTCCTACCAGGAGAGAATGTGAAAACAAGAACAGTTCGTTATGAAAACATCTAGTTGTTTATAGAAAATGCGTGAGAATCTAACGCCAAAAATGTAAACATCAGAAGGCTTAGTAAGAAAGTGAAAAACCAGGGCAACAAACCTGTACTTCGCAGTTTTTTGTTTTCTCTTAGGTTTTGTAAAAACCCAATTGAATGTGTTACTACCTACGTAGAGTAATATAATGAATATTATTTTAATAAAACACTTTATTTGGATATGTTGTGGCAGTAGCTCATATCAGTACAAATTTTGTTTTGTCACAGACAAACAGGTCACACTGAGCTCTAGTTTCTGGACTTTCTGTATTAGGGTACTCCTTTCATTCAGTTATTCTTGTTCCTTTTTCTTTATTGGTACATGAGGATTAAATTGCAGCAACCTATTAAGCCGCATCACCTTTTCACAGTAGCTGTTTTTGGGTGTTTTTTAATGCCTGACAATATGGGCAAAGGCTTAGAGACTGGAAAAATGCTTCCTTTCAGAGAAAAGGGAAGAAGAGGCATTTTTTTTTCCTATTTTTGTCTCTCCCAGTTGCTCTGTCTCCCTCCCCATCTTTTTGGTCTGTGTAAATAAGGTTTGCAGGTGCATGTTTCCCACACTGGCTGAATCCTCTCTAACTATCACTTGCCAAGGGGTGGGTGATGTGCAGTCTAAGCTGACAATGGCTTACTTAATACTTTGTGCACATAACCGAGTGTTTACTGCTGGAGCAGAAAATGCTTAAGCTTTCATGAGATTCTATGTTTTTTCTTTTTTCTCTCCTCCTTTTAGTGGGGTGTAAGTCTGAAGTAGCTGCTTTTATTTTTAAGGATAATGAAGGAAATAGTGGAGTGGAGCTTAGAAGTATCTGTTTAACTTTACAGTGATCTGGTACTTCAGAAAGCAAGTACCTGCAACTTTTCAAACGGTTAGATGTAATACAATTGCAGTAACACAAAGTCTAGGCATGGATTGAAACTGAGAATGTATCACCAAAGTGTACATCTTTCTGTTAGCAGCAGGTAGATTGATTGCTACAGTGAAATCCTAACTTCAAAAGGTGGTGAAGGTAAAGCAGCAATGAAATAGTCTTTGATGCTCTTCAGCATAAACCATAATATTGGTTCTCAGTAACATGGTACCTCGTTTTTCCAGGTCTTAGCTTGGAGATGCTAGTAGTGAATACTGTGACTTTGTCATGTGAGAAAAGCTAATAGGTAAAGCCTTTAGTTTGACAGCTTACAAGTAGGGATAGGAGAGGTTTTTGTTTGTTTGGAGAAGATAGGCAGCATCAAGACTGTTCCAGGAGTGTCTTTAAAGTAAAATAATTGTCACATTTACTTCATTAAGAGAATGACTGGAGAAGAAACTTAAAATAAGAAAGTTCTTTATTGTTTAAATTTCATAAATCAAGTTGTGAGGTCCTGTTGTCAGACTCTGAAAAACTACTGAATTAATGCTGAATTAATTACATTCTTATATAGTATTCTTAAAAATATGTGGGCAGTCAGCATATTCAGGTGGTGGTTTTTCACATCCAACACAATAAAAATATTCAAGGCTGCTTTATTCTTAACATTTAAGCATGGTTTTCTTCCACAAGGAAGCAATTGCTCTTTCTGTTTGTTTGTAAGCTTCTTAGTTTTTAATTGATCCGGATCACAGTGGCTGGTTGACTTGTTAGCTGCAATCTTAAGATGCAGTGCTGAGCATTTCTTGCCCAGATAAGCAGTCTCTGGGAAAGAGGGAAGTCTCTATGTGTAATGGAAACTTTGGGCTGTTGCAGGCCAAAGTTTAGAAAACTAAGGACTCTAGTAAAATAGTTGTTATGGTACTAGTGAATTTACTATTTAATAATACTTGGTGCTTACTTCTTTGAAAAGACTAACCAATTAAAATGTGAATTTTGTTCTTTTTTTCCTTAAGGGCATTTTTGGGGCCAAAGGACATATTCCCTTACTCAGAAAATAAAGATAAATATGGCAAACCAAATAAAAGAAAGGGTTTTAATGAAGGGTTGTGGGAAATTGACAATAATCCCAAAGTGAAATTCTCTCATCAACAGGTAAGCTATGCAGACTCTACAAATCTTTGTTGCTTTGGGGGGAGGAGGGAAAATGGAGTAAATATTTTCCTGACACAAGGTAATGACTTATTGCTCCTGTTTAACTGCAAGTTAGACAAAATTTCATATATTTTAAAAATTTTAAATACTGTTTATTATTGGTGTCTAGTATCAATAGCATAAGTAGAGGTAGGTGTGGTTTAGCTGTAGATATATATGTACTTACAACGATGTATAGTCCTGAAATAGCTTTGTAACTGTGCAACTGTGCTTGAAAAGTGGTGGGTTTTTTGGAGTCTGTCACTCTGCCCTATGTATTCTAAAACCAAATACCTATGTGCACAAGTATCCTTGTAAGATTTCAGTGCATGATCTTGTAGTGTGCAGTGTTTTCATTCTAGCAGTTGGAAGCAACGTGATGTTTGCCTTTTAGCCTGTCACATGACTTGGTTCAGTTTTTGTCCATCAGTCATTCCTAGTTTCTTGCCTTTTTTGTAGGACTTCCCAGTTTAAACCAGAGCTATGCAATGCTACCCTTAAAAGGACCCAAATTTAATATGAAGACAAAGAAATTCTCTTGCTCATTTTGTCTTTGCTTGCTCTGGTCATTCTGTAAGCTTTTGGTTTTGCCAAGTACACTGGATGTCTACTGATCTTGGTTACATTGGGTTTTCTAGACAATGCTGCAATAATAAAAAGAATTTTTATCTTGTGTTTTTATTTGCTGTTTTTGCACCACATACCAGGTTCCCATTTCAGCAGCAGTTAATTCCTGCTTCATAAGGTATCCCATGTTACTATGTTGCTAGTTTGAAGGAGAACATGGATAAAGATTTAAAGAGTTTCTGAAGTATTGTCAGAAGGTGATGTATTCCAGGTGTACACCTTCTTTGGGATATGGAGAGATACTAATTCCCCACATTACAGTGGGGACTGCAGTAATAAGAGACAGATTATTTCTGCTACTGTAAGATACAAATTGATACACATTTTCACTGCCCTTATTGTGGCAATTGAGAGGAGATCCTCTGTGGATGCCTGAGGCAGTTGTGAGCTATACCAGTCATTCTAACTAGGTTAAAATCTGGGTATAAATAATCAACAGTAAAAAGCTTGTCGGATATTTTGTTTCACTGCAGGAATCAGTCACTTCAGTTAAGCAGTGCTTTCAGTAGCATCTGAGACATTCCTAGATGCATCTCCAACTGGGAAAAGACCCAAAACACGTTGCCAAGAGATAGGTGCAGACTTTTCTTGGTGTAGCATCTTTTCTGCAAGATAATCCTTTTACCTTTTGAGTTCCATTCAGGTTCTGCAGCTTCAACACTTTTCACAGTATCTTTCTTGGACAAGTTCTGTCGAGAGCTATTGGGTTGTTCTTTGCAGTTTTTTCCCTATTTCTTTATTGAAAAGAAAGAAAAAGGTTTGTTTTCCACAGGTCATGTTTAAGTCCTGTTTCTGTAAGTGAGCCATAAAATTACTGGAAGAAGAAACTTTTCTTTGTAGGGATGTTTTAACTGGAGTCCTGCATCCAGTTCTAGGCTACTCAATACAGATTGAGGAATATGAACATGCTGGACAGAAAGAGCCATGGAAGGCCATGGATGCTATGCACTGTAGTATTTCTGCTCAGACAGCTCAGACAGAGAGGCTCAGACAGCTGGGACTGCTTAGCTCTGATGAATTTGTGTGGAACCGCCTCTATTTATACAAATATGTGAAGCAAGGGTACAAAGATACTGGGTCAGACCCTTTTTAGGGGCTTCCAGTGACAGGATCAGAGGCAAAGAGCATAAACTGAAACACAGGAAGTTCTCTCTAAATATAAGGAGAGGTTTGTTTTTTTTTCCTATGAGGGTCACTAAGCACTGCTAAAGGTTGGTCAGTGAGGAGTCTCCGTTCTTGCAGATACCTAGAAGTCATCTGGATATGGTCCTGGTCAGCCAGCTCTGGGTTTCCCTGCTTGAGCAGGAAGGTTGGATCAGTTTCAGTTACAGAAAGAATGAAGTCAAGCAGTAGATTCATGCAAATTTGTTTCTGAATTTGTCCTTTAACTGTAGAAAGCTTTCATTTTGATAGTCTTCTACTCTGTGTTAGACATTATTAAAAACAAGTTTTACTTAGAGCAAATCAAGCCCTTTAGCCAGCTTTTGTTTTTACTTGTAGGTAGTCCTTGTTGATGCTAATAGAGTACATCTGCAAAAGACTTTATTTAACAGCTAAAGTTTTTTTGAGGAATAGTACTTCTGGATATTTTAGTCAGGGAAGGAATAGATGTTTAAGTGTGTAATGTCCTGATTTCCCTTGGGATAGAGTAAGTTTTTCTCTTAGTAGCTGGTGCAGTGCTGTGTTTTGCATTTAGTATCAGAATTTTGTTGATACACTGCTTTAGTTTTTAAAACTATTTGGTGTTTTCCTTGGTTTAGAGTAAACAATATTTAGCAACAACTAAAAAATTGGTTTTGAGCTTTGAACATAATTCTAGTACTAAGTCCAAAACACAGCACTGTACCAGCTGTGAAGAAGAGAATTACCTCTATCTCAGCTGAACCTTTGACTACTGGGGAGTTTATGGGAAAGCTGATATTTGTTCTAAGGGTGGCAGAGTGCTTGAATATTGCAGTAAAAACAGCTGAGATACCTTTTCCTCATGTAACAAATAGCTCCACTTTATTGTTCACAGTTTATATTTATATGGTTTCTAAAAGCACTGTGTTTAGTTCTAATTGGTTAGTAACTTTTTGCTATTCAGTTCACTGGTTAGTAGTTGCTCATGTAGGTGCTTGCTAAAGGTTTTCTTTTTTGAAGATGTTTACATTCTTGTCCCATGGGTACAGAATCAGTTTTCAAGGGTACAAGTCCCTTTTCACACAGGTGCAGATTGGTTCCCACAGGAACAAGCTGATAAGCAGGCTGATTCTCACAAATACAGGCTGATGTGCAGGCCTGAACGATGATTTTACAAGGCCTTTCTTTTGTAAGGTTTTACCTATATGCAACACTTGAAATCAGTTTCTGAGGCTCCACCATCTTAGCCAAAAAGGGGTATGGTATACACAACAAAACGTCCAATTTGGTGCAGGTTAGTCAGTTGACATGCGCTTTTTGTTACTAGTTCTGGTAACAAGAAACAAGGACAAAAAAAGTAGAGTTGGAGAAACATGCCTCCCTCCAACCACCTCTGCTCTGGCTTTGTTGTTGCCCAGTGTCCTCTGCAAATTTCAGTGTGTCCCCTGGGTAAGACAGTGGTGGTATAGGAGACAGTCAGGTGTGGAGTGGTTACTTTGCTTTTGCTGTTTGTTATTTCTTACTCAGCAGGTGCAGTGTGGGCTCCTCCATGGCCTGCAGCCCTACCCTGACATGTGTCTTCTGTCTCCCCTGTGCCAGTGCTTGGTGTTAAGGGGGCATCCATGTCTGACCATCCAGGAGCTGCTGTTACAGTCACACTCAGCACCACATGAGCTGGGGCTGATGCCCTTTGCAGCAGACAGCTTCAGTGATGCCACTGGGTGCCCTGCTGGCTCCCTGCACATACCACACTCACACAGTCAGACAAGGTTTCCTTTTGGGCTGGACCCTGAGTTTCATTTAGCAGTCTCAGACAGCTGGGTCCATAAAATAATTTAACTGTGATGCAACCACAGAATAACAGCTTTAGCTGGATACTTCCTGGGAGGGACTCTGGAAAAGGAAGCCCTGGATATTTATACCCTCACAGGCTAAGCTTGCAAACTGTTGGATCTTCCAGTTGAGTCCTTGGCTCCTGATGTCTCTGAGTCCACTCACCTGGCTGACTACTGTGACCTTTATATGCAAAGTTCAAGATCTCTTGCCTCTGCCTCCTGCCATTCACAGCTCAGTCTGCAATGAAGTGAGCTACTTTCATTAAATATAGGAAGTAACTCCTCTGGGCTGGAGCTTGGCTTGGGCAATGGTTTATGTGTCTCCTCTTCCAGTGTCCCTCCTTGACTCTGGCATCTCTTTTGCTTCAGAACTCCATTTGCCCTGTGCATGACCATCCTTCCATCCCCTCTCCCCCTTCTCCTGTTGCATGGATGAAGGCACCATTTGTTCCCAGGTGAGGTGGGATGTTGAAGTGGGTCAGTTCTCCCCTTGCCAGCCACCTCCCCTGGACCAATAGTGATCAGCTCAGGGCACTGATGTGCTTGGTTCCACCCATGTCACCAGTGCCTGCCCACAGGCATGAGGGATCTTGAAAGTGATGGCAAGTACCTGCTTATGAAAACCAAAAGGAAATTTAATGTAGGCACTGATGAGTAAATGCATTGTTTGCCCAACAATATTTTCAAGTGGAATAATGTGTTATGGCCTGCTAATATGTTGTACTATTCAGTGCATAGGTGAATGGACACATTTCTTTAGCTGTATTCTTGGATGTGAATGTATCTTAAGATATTCCTTGATCTGTATGTTTTATCTACATACAACTCTTTGATTAGAGCTAAGTTATATGCTTAAAAAACACAGCAGGGAAGACAGTTTGAGAGAGCTTAAAAATTCAGGATGGGTAGGAAATTTTGTGTTAGGGCATGCAGCATATATGGTCAGAGGGAAGTTGGTGATCTCGTGAAGGTTTAGGCAAAAGTAAGCTTTTAATCTTAGTGTAGAGTCATTCACTTGCAATTTTTTTTCTCTTTTTTGTCCTTTTACTGGGCATATATCTCAGTCTGGGAGTGTGCCCTAACCCATCCACCACTCTAACATGGAGGTGAGGAAATTCAAATATACCAGGAATGAGATTAAGTGACAAAAAGGTTAAATGATGCTGATCAAAATAGTAACTCACTTTTATTCACTGTCAAAGAACTGAGCAAGGAAGAAAATAGAAAAGTAGGGAAAAGTGAAGAATTACAAAAAGTGAGGATGGTGGTCACCACCTGGAATCTGCAGCATCCTGTGAAGATCCTTCTTTCCTCTCTTGGTGGGTAGAGCTCTGCTGGGACTTGCCACCCACTCACTTCTGTCTTGGCTAAGTGGTGCTTTGTGGCACTAACTCAGCAGTTTCACCATGGGAGCCATGCCTCTGGCACATCCATCGAAGTTCATGACATTCCCAGGATACCCCTGGTTCCTGGCCTGTTGCTGCACCACATCTTCAGCTGCAGAGTGTTCTGGCACTGGGGTGTCGTGGTTCTCACTGTCAGCAGTTCAGGCTGGAGAAGCTGCAATCTGTTTCTGCTCTCTAAATGCGACTATTCCCTCTGATGGACACAAGCAGTGGCAAAATGGGTTGTTTGCTAGAAGTTCTCCACTGTATTTTTTACCTCAGTTAAGCCTTCTGAGAGCCATATTTTCTGTTTCATTGCCAGAACTGGAATCTTCTAAGGGCAGTATTGATACTTTGCTGATGTTGCTTGTAACTGCTAGTAAGGGAGTTGGATGGCAGAAAGGAGATTGTAGGTTGGGCTTAAACCCAAACTCACTTCCCTAGTGGTGGAAAAAAGAGTTAGTGTAGTTCTGCCAGCTTTATTTGAAGTAGCTAGTATGTAAGAGGGGAAAAGCCATACACAAAGTAATGGAAGAAAAAAGAGTAATTTAGGCTTTATCTCCTCTGTTACTATGGTTTTAACTTTCAATTCATTAAATCTTCCTATAATCCTTTTTCTGCTTATGTTTTAGGAACAAGTAGTTGAATCAGTTAGGATTGATAGCATATTTAAAAATGTGCTTCTTTATAGTAGCACCAGATGTTGTATTTGACCAAAACATTTTTTTTTATCTTTTATCTTTCAGATATGTTAAGGTATGTTATATTAACATATCTTAACATATATATACATAAGATATATATAAGATATACATAACATATATAAGAAAAGACTTACATTGCAGTATGGTAATGTGAAAATGAGTTGTTACAGCATTAGAGTTTGAAAGTTTAATTGGAAATTATTGAAATAAGTTATATTTAATATTCTTGTCCTTCTAGTAAGTGATTCCTTGACATGATGCTTTCTTCACTAATATATTTGGGAAAATACACCTCAGGTGAGGAGGAGATTTAGATCTCATTTTTGGTGTTTTTTTAATTGAAGCCCCATCCAGCCATTAACACTGCTGTCAATGAAACTCTTGAAGAAAGCAGTCAGGAGCCTGAGGGGAGTGAAGAAAAAGCAGGAGCCAAAAGAAAAAAGTGTTCTGTCCCAAAAGTAAGTGACTGAATTTCTGCCTTTTTTCTGCCAGAAACATTTTCAAGTCAAAACTATATTGCCAAGTGTTTACTTTAATACTTTAAACTAACAGTGGTTTAATGTAACTTGCCTGTGTTTGCTTCTTTTCAGGTATACTTACAGTAATACTTTTGTCCTTCTGTTTTCCTTTTATGGTGCTGTATATTTTTCAAAAATGAATTTCTTTACCAGCTTGCATTTCTATATCATAAATCACTTAAACTCAATTCATACATTACTTCTTAGGCAAGGAGAAGTTGGAAATTATAATTATCATCAAAAATTAGGTTAACTTTTCCCTGGTTTTGAAGACTTTTTCATGTTTTGGACAGGTATGACTCACTTCCAGTTGTGATCATTTGTACTGAAAAGCAGAACAGAGCATTAAGGTCTGTCTTGGGTGAAAGGATACTTAAGTGTGTTTGCCGGAAAAGGTTTATACGAATCAGCTTGAATTAGTCCATACCCTTAATGAACTACTTAGGATATAGAGAATCTCATAGCTGTATCAATTCAACTCTTAAGCCAGAAATCAGTAAGCAGTAGTTTATACAGAGTTTAGCATCTTTGCTTTGCAAATGTGTGCATACCTTAGAAACCTTCCAAAACAAAATTCATTTCTGTCTGAAACATCTTTGTTTCAATTTGCTGGTGCAGTACATCGTTTACACTGTAAGAGGTGAAGCTTCCTGGCTTACTGTACATTTAATGATTCAGTAATACACTGCTTTGAACTTTTCTCTATTCTTGAATGTTTTGTTCATATGGGGATGTTTCTCATATGGCATGGGAGAGATACTGTGTGTTGTCAACCCTCCTTAGTGGTTTTAAGAATAGAATTCCAAAATTACAAAAGTTGTCATGCAGGTGGGATTGATATTTACAGTATCTCATTTTTTTGTCACTCATTACTAGAAATTACTACTTAACAGGATGAGCAGTGCCATTAAATTAAATGTCAGACTATTTTGAATAGACTTACCTTTATTCTTGACCTCCACATCCATTTTGAATATTTGGCAAGATTTAATGTAGTTTTTCTGTAGGTGTTGCTGGCTGTCCTTCAGTACTGATTCACAGCTGCGGAATTTGCAATGTGTCAAATACATGGCAAATAGGATTCGTGTCCAGTAGCTGTTTATTCAAGAGTAAAAAAGTCCTTTGACTGGAGGGGAAAAAAAAATTAGTCTACCAGTAGTATACTGATAGATGGTGTTGAGAATGGTTTTGATGAGTTGGAGCCTGCAGAATTATTGATGGATTATTTCTCTCTACTTCTTACTGCCTAGAGTTCCTTATTTTAGTACTTGCAAGTGTGGTATGTGAGGGTATTTGGGTTCTATTTGCTATACCTTAGCAGTGCTTTGAAACACACAATTTCCGGACAGTGTTAGCAAACTGGTCTTGCCTATGCACGCTGCCTGTAAAAGCATTTGTTCTTAGCATTTGCTACTGTGAGGGGGAAAACTTTTTAAACTGGGCTGATTGATTTATCAGTTTGCTTCACTCTGAATTTATACCTCAAGCAGCATGTGCTGGTGGGGATGCTGATGACTTCATGTTTCTCATCAAAAGTGCTTTTAGGCGGTTCACTGCTGGCACAGTGTAAGGGAAACAGGAAGACATGGAGCCATTTAAACATAAAGATGGAATGTAAGATCCCAACTGGATCCTTTTGTATAGATCTGCTTAATTGATCATCTTAAGGCAAAATACAGAGCAAATTTCTTTTCTTTTTATACCAATGTAGCTATAACATTAACCAGTCCTTGTACTCTGGTTTCCTTTTTGGATTTTTAGTGCACCAATAATTCTTCTGTCTTAAAATTGTACTCTGTAAAAAGACTTAGGGATGTTATGTCTTCATGTAATCAGAAATACTGTGTGATAGTTGCTTTGTTTAGTCTTGAAATTTTAAGAGATAGTTACTTAAAAACAGAGTTTTAAAAAAGGCGTGTGAAAGTGGGACAAGCCAATAGTATTCAAATTGAGAAAATGATAATCTTAGACATGCAGATATGTAGGTTGCAAGGAAACCTTGATTATTTTCAAGTAAATAATTACAAACTCTTGATTTTTCAAGACCAAAACCAAAACTAGTACTTTAAAGGTTTAAAAAAACCCAACAAAACAAGAAAAAGTGCATAAATTATAATCTCACAAATGATAAAACAACTTGCTTGTGGTTTGTTTACTATTTGGCCTGGTTTCTGCTAGGATAGGGTTGGTTTTCTTCTTAGTAGCTGGCACAGTGCTCTGTTTTGGATTTAATATGAGAAAAATGTTGATAGCACACTGATGTTTTAGCTTTTGCCAAGTAGTGTTTATCCTAAACCAAGGACTTTTCAGTTTCCCATGCTCTGTAGTGAGCAGGTGCACAAGAACCTGTGAGGAGGCACAGCCATAACAGATATCCTTAACTGCTTGGAGGGTTATTCACACAGAATCACAGAATGGGTCAGGCTGGAAGGAACCTAGTCTAGCTCACCCTTCTGCTCAAGCAGAGTCATCCCAGAGGACATTGTATAGGATTGTGTCCAGATTGTTCTTTAATATCTCTAGGGAGGGAGACTCTACAACCTCTCTGAGCAATCTTCTGCAGTGCTTGGTCATTACACAAGAAAGAAGTTCTTCTTCATGTTGAGGTGGAAGTTCTGTGCATCAGTTTGTGCCCAGTGCCTTTTGTGCTGTTGCTTGGCACCACGGAGCAGAGCCTGGATCCATCCTCTTGGCACCCACTCTCCAGACACTTCTACACATTGATGAGGTTCCCTCTCAGTCATCTCTTTTTGAGGCTGAACAAGCCCCTTGGACTTCCTCATAAGAGGAGTCCAGTACAACTGGGCTTTGCATGGGTACCTAAGAAATGAGTGTACCTATAGATTTAAACTCCTTAAGGTGAATTAGCATGTTCTCTTTTCACTATAAAATACTTCCTAATGCATTTTTTTATCCTCTGTTGACTTGCTTTGCAGTTATCCCCTAAAGGGGATAATAACTTAACTGCAGAACCTGAAACAGAAGAAAAGGAGATGGATACTTCAAAGGATGATGATTTACCTTCTGACAAAACCAGTAAAGAAGTACGTGAGAGCTTTTTCTATGTAACAGAGAACATCGTAATATTCTGTTTATTGGTGTAAATCTATTACAGAGTATTAAGACACTATAGTTATTACTACTGTGGCAGTTTTAGGAGGTGTTTAATTATGTAAAACTTTCTGTGTGTTCACTCTCTACTGAAGCTCCCAGAAACTGAAGTTTTCTTCAGAGAGGAAACTTCTAGTCTGATCTGTCTATGAGTTCAATTAAAACAGTTGGAAGACTGTATTTTATCACTTACCACTTACAGTTACTATATTGCAAATGTACATCTTTTAAAGACTAGATAAAGAGTCCAAACAGACTAAAACATCACTACATAGAATCTTTATTTAAAACAGAATATTACTTAGTACTTGTTTTTTATCTCTCAGGAAAAAGTCCTAAGTATCAGATAATCACAGAATCATAGAATGGTTTGGGTTGGAACAGACCTTAAAAATTACCTGGTTCCAATCCCCTTGTCATTTATAGGTACACTTTTTCCTAGACCAGGTTGCTCAAAGTCCCATCCTGCCATGCCTTGAACACTGCCAGAGATGGGGCAGATACAACCTCTGTGGGCAACTTGTTCCATTGCCTCACCACCCTCACAGTAAAGAATTTCTTCCTAATGTCTAATAATTTTGGATTTTAGTAATTTAAAAGCATGCAATGTCTTCATGTACAATACAAGATTCTTGTCTAAATTGTGTGCTAGTGTCTTCAGTTATGTAAAAAAAGATAAAATAAATGAAATATATCTTTGTTTTATTAAGATTCTTAGAAACATTTTTAATCTTCACAGGATGTGGTGAAAACAAATGATGCTTCTATTCCTAAAGCTGCTAGAAGAGGAAGAAAAAGAAAGGTAACAATACACTGAATTACTTCACATTAGTGGATTTTTTGGATGTGGTAATACTGGATGTTATTTCCTTTAATGACAGATTATGCATAAATTTAAGTGTTTGACACTCTACTCCCCCTTTTCAAGTGTCTGAAAAATTTGCAGGAACAAAAGTTTTTCCTGAGTGTTTTACAAGTCATAATTATTTTTTAACTTGATCTTAAATATGGAGTCCCTATCTTTCCCAAACACCTCATTACAAATAAGAAAAAATCAGACATAAACTGTTGCTAAACTTCTAATAAAATAGCCTGCATTGAAGCTCTGAAATTTTTCTTTTAACATCTTAATTACGTTGAACTAACACCTGAAATACTGCCCTTTTTCACAAATTTGTGATTTTTGTGGTCTCTACAACCTGGGAGAATACAGAGTTACTTTGAAAGAGACAGTTCCAGCTGCTTGCTCAGCATACACTACCCTTAATGTTCTTGTGGTCACACAGCAAGCCAGAGCAGGGCACTGACCCAACTGAAAACTAGAATTAATTGGGCAGATCTTAATTTTGTGTCTGAAACCTTACCTTCCAAAGTTACAGCTGACAGCAGGGATGGGGGATGAGTATGAAGTTATTTGTGACCTTAGTATATTTGTCACAGAAAAGTAGCATGCTGTATCTGTACTCTAGTTACCCGTTATTCTGGACTGTTACTGAGTTATTGACTGTTTTCTCCATTTGGGATTGGAGAGGGTAAAATTAGTAATACTTAAGTATAAGTATTACTAAGTTCAGAGGCTTCTTTTGTGTGTACAGGCAATCACATAATAACATATTTCCAGAAGTTTAAAGTTGTTTGAGAAAGTAATTGAGGTATTGGTGCCATGTGTTTTTTCACTGATGAAATTCATTCTTTAAATTAGTCTGAAAAACAAGCTGAAGCTGAGGAAGCACCAGCAGGGGCAGCAACAACTACTGGGCCAGTGTCTCCAAAAGTAAGCCCCAAAAGAGGAAGACCAGCAGGTAACTTCAGAAAAATTATTTCATTCATTTCACCACAGAAATATTTTAGTAGAATTAGTCAGGGAGTTATCTCCTTCCCCTGAAGTACTACGGAGTATTTTTACATGCTAAAGGCAGATTTTGCTAATGGACTGCAGGGAGAAACCATGTCAGATTGATAAGTTCAGTACATGAATGGATATAAATTGTTAGTATTAATGTTTAGTCTTCTAAATTAAAGACTGGCTGGTTTGGGGTACAAGTATTACCTTTTAGAATAGTTCAGGCTTCTTTGCAGAATATTGCTTAAGTGTAGATATATGATAGGAGCTCTCTCGTGGGTTTGCTGCATAAAGGTTTGTATTCACTAAAGGTCTGTAAAATACTTTGGTAGAGTTAGAAGATTCATAAAACACAAAGATGAGAATTGGGAAAACGAGAAGCCTGTAGGTGGAGTTCAGAGGACAAGAAAAACAAAATAAGAGCTGAAGAGACTTGTTCAAAAAGATGTTTAAGATAGTCTGTGTTAATTGATGGGCAAATAAAAAGAAAATATAACTGATACTTTTGGAATGTTTTGTTAGAACCATTCGGTGATAATTCTGTAGTGCCTGTTTCTTTCAAATTAGTTATGATGTATTGTCACTTTAATGGTAAGCTTGCAGATATTCTTGGTCACTAATCGCTGCTTTGGAAGACAGTTGTTGCAACAGTTAAGTACATTGCATGATCACCTAGTCAGGGAAACAAATAATTTACAGTCCTCTGTATTTGCTGACAATATAAAAACAGTGGAATCACAATTAAATAGACTTTAATTACTTCTGCCATGGAAGCTGTGAGGTATTAATTCATCCCCCTCTGTCATTTCATTACATGCATTAAATATGCATTTTTAATATTTGTGGGTTTATCTTTACAATTTTTTGCTGGTTTTCACTAACCACTGTCAGTAAGAGGATAAGGAAAGGATCTGTAAGAGATGCTTTTGCTTCCTTTTTTGGATAATACACTATGCAGCTGTTTCTGTTGTTGATAGGATGCTTAAAAGTGCTCTGTGCTAAGACCAGCAAGAGTTTAAGCACTGAATACTAGGTTTCCTGACAGCATAGTCACTGTGGTACTGGATAAGCATTTGAGGTACATAAGTGTCAAGAAGGCAGGCTGTTTGCCTTACTCCTAACAATATGGTGAATCTGAGGAAACAGAGAGGTTTGATCTACACTGTAGTGTGGTGGTAGAACTTCTTGACAGTGGTTTCTTAGCCTGAAAAGTGATGGAAACCCCAAAATATGAGTAAAACTAACGGACAACAAAATAAATGTAGGCATAAGTAACGGCTTTTCATTCTCTAATGTCAGGTTTCTCATTATCTAATTTAAGACTCAGTTATGCAACATGTGAAACAAATCGCAACTTCATAGATTGCAAAAAGCACAACTGTCAGCAAAAAACTGCCAACACTTAAACTTTTCAAAGAGATGTTGATTAAGTTTGGTACTCAACTTGAATTCTCTACAGTAACAAAGTTAGGTTGTATATTTTGATTTAAGTGTGGCCTATGTTGAGGAAGTATCATGAAACACAGACAAGGACCAGATGGTGCCCGTGGACTAACCTGTTTCTTCTGTATAACTACCAGCTTCTGAAGTAAAAGTTCCAAAACCAAGAGGGAGACCCAAGCTGGTGAAACCATCCTGTCTTTCAGAGGGTGACTTGTGAGTTTTTTCCTAATATAAAGCTTCTTCATTGTCTACTGTGTTGCTCCTTATGTTAAGACTTGAAGATTATTACTCCTGACAGGTTTTTGCCCCTTTAGTGTTCAGTATAAGTTACTATTTGTGTGGATGTTTTTACAATACAGAATAATTCAAGGAAGGACATTTCTAAAACAGGAGAGAGAAGATCTTAATCTTCTGAATTTGTCTAATCTGTAAAAAAACCTTATATAAATGTATGCTGAGTGAAGAGGAAGGATATTTATTAAGAGAAAATACAACTGTCACCCAGAATTTTTACAGCCTTCTGAGAATTTCTAAAGTCTTCTGAGAATTTCCAAAGTTTTCTGACTTTTCTAAAGCTTTTTGAATGTTTACATGTTGAAGTGGAGTCTTTCAAGGACTTTGCAGGAAAAACAGTCTTTGTTTACATTCCTCTCTCAAGGAGAGACATTTGATATATGTTTGTCTCTGCAGTGTGGATGGAGAGGTAGCAACTTCTCCCTCCAATCCAGGGGCAATCCCTAGAAAACTATATGAACCCTAGTTGTAAATAAACTTTCTCTTTCCTGCCTTTGAAGCTCACTTTGTGTGCTGTGCCTTCATTCCGTGTCCTATTGTGACATAAAACATCACACACAAAAAAAATAGTGTTTTCCTTTTCATACATTTTTGTTTCAGAAATCTCTTCTGATGAAATTGCAACACTGTTAGTTACCTGAATTTTGGTTTTGCCATCTTTAGTTCTTATGTCATGTCTAGTAACTTCTAGTAACTCAAGGAAAAGTTGAACATAGGTTTAGCTTTCTATAAATTGGTAGATCCACAGTTTCAAAATAGGAACAACTTAAATAAGTATGCTTTATGAACCTAGTTTACAGTGCATGCACTCTGGGTCCTATAGACCCATCTGCATCTGGGGAGTCCACTAAGAATGAACTTCTTGGATTAGGATCTATACACTTCTATTAATGTCACCGTCATTAGGCTCTCCATACTAATATTTATTTGCTGGAGTTTTTTCCTCGCCCAGGTAATGGGTTTTAATTTCAGAGAAAGAGTATTTTTGAAGTGTAGTTAAGTGAATTAATTTCATCATTTTACTCTTACGTGGTTAAAAAGACCCAGCTTCCTGAATTAGAATATTGTTCTTTTAAGTCACTGTAAATAATGTGTGTGATGACTAAATACTCTTTTTGTTTTAGTGTTAATGAGGAGGAGAAGTCAAAGAAAAAAGGACCAGAAGAAAAGCCCAAAAAGCAAGGGAAAAAAGATGAGGAAAGTCAGAAGGAAGAGGAGAAATCAAAGAAGGAATTTGATAAAAAGGAGGGAAAGAAAGAAGCTGAACCAAAAAGAAAAAATGTTGCAAAAGTGGGTTCTGCATCAGCTTCTGATTCTGAAGATGAAGAAGAACAAGAAGGGGACAAGGTATAATTTTGCTTTCCTGATAAATTTATTATAGAGGAAAGTAGTATCACTAGAGATCTTTCTTCAAGTTAATGCTAGATCTAACTGATGTTAAGAGTCTGGCATGCCTAGTATACAGGTATATGGAATAGAAGTTTCAGAACTATATTTTTCTCAAATAATTCTTTCAGGAACTTGTATTTTCTAAGACATCTTTTAAACAAAGGATTTAAATGTCAAGAGGCTTATAGTTTTCTTTAAAATCTATGTTCCTTGGAAGACAGATGTTGTTTTCCATGGGTGCATCTGGAGAACATGTGGCTTGAAATCACATTTTTGAAAGGTACAAAACTGTGTCTAGCCAACAATTTGTAATGTCTTCATTTTTCTGGTGCTTACTATTGCCCTTAGCATTGTCCTCTGGTGCTTAGTTTTGAAGAGAAAAAAAAGGAGGAAGGACTAAAGACGTGTTTATCTTCAAGGAAAGCCAGTGTTTGTCAGGTTGCTCCATGGAGTAGAGTTGTTTCAAAGATACTTAGTTTCATCTAAGTTTCATTGTTTACAGAAATAATAATTGAATAATGTTACTTTTCTCATTCCAATCATAAAATGCCAAATGAAAACAGAAGAAAAAAGGGGGAAGAAGCTTTCCAGCAGCTCACAAAAGAAACACGGTAAGAAGCCAACATGAGAGAGAAGTAACAGAAAGAAAGCGTAAGCAAGAGGAACAGACAGAGTCTGAGTCGTGAGTATATTTTAACATGTGATGCCTGCACGTTGTAGGAGTATGTTGAACCTAACAGGAGCTGAAACTTCTGAAAAACTTCCAAACTGTTTTGCACTGTGTTCTACTGTTCTCTCCCCCTGCCCATTTTGGTTTTTTGTCTTAATTTCTTTTTGAGGGGAGGGTAGAAAGCTCCGTGAACCAAAATGTTCTGTTGTGGGAAGAATGGAACATAAAATAAGGTGATGTCAGTCTTTTGGTGATGCAGAATCTCTAGCAGAGGACAGCTGATGTGTTCTTTTTAGAACTAACTTAAGAATATCCACATGAAAAGGAATCAGTGTGAAAAGCTGTTCAGGACAGCCATATATTTTTCTTAAAATAATTAGATTGATCCATTAATCCATAGTTATGGATTTTTGATGAGGTATGGAAGGCATAAGTGAACAGGAAAGCATTTCCTTCTCTGTCTGACAGTTGGAGCACACACTGTCAGACAGAACAAGTTAAAAATAATTACTCTAGTATTGCAAAGAACAGATAGAAGATTACTCGAATCAAACGTAAGAATAGAGAGAAGATTCCATCAGGAAGTTAGAGAGTAGGAAGAAATCTGACTCATTTGCTATTCTGCAAATGAGTGAAGAAGAGCTTGATGTTCTCATCCCCACCACTGGTGGGAGGGCAGAAGAAAGGGAGGAGAGCAAGGTAAAAATTTGGAGGAAAGAAGAGAATAAAAGTCCCCTTTACCTGTAACAAAAAAAATCCTGTCTTTTTCACATTCAGTAACAAAAAGGTAGTTGGTTTTGGTTTGGGTTTGTGTTTGGGTTTGGTCGTAGTTTGTTCTCATGCTCCATGCTCCAGCCATTTTTCCTCTTCTTCCTGTCTCTCCTCTGGAGACCTAACGTAAATACTTCACCTACCTGTGGCAAACTTAAGCATTTACAGTTTTGGATATACTAAATTGCATTAGCATCTTAGCAGCTTTTAATATAGCACTATTTAACACATGCTGTTTTGATTTTGGGAATCAAACTGTCATATATTGATTTAGTTATAACAACCAAATTTCTACTTCCAAATAGCTGTCATATTTTATGCATTGGAGGATAGATAGTGTTTTGTTTCAGTGAGATAAAGGAGAAGTAGTGAATGCATAATGAATTTAATTACAGTTGATGACATACTACAAAACTCAATATTGATAAAAAGTAAAACTGGTATAGGCTGATACATGTTTTGATTGATTTGCTCATCAGCTCATCAGCATAGTTTCCATTTTCTGGTAGCTACTTCATTAGTATTTAGTTAGTTAATAAGTTATTTGTACACTACTATACAAAGTTTATCTGTTGTTGAGATTGTACTGCCAGTTGAAGCAGACAGGTTTTGTGTTCTTTATGAAAGAAACATGGAAGATGATAGGACATGCAGGCCTACATGTTTTATGTATGTGTATTAGTATGACAGGAAGAAAACTAGTCACAGGACATTTAGTCATGATATGCTGAAATATGCAAATCCTAAATGCAGCCTTTTAAATCCCTCAGTCAGACAAAACTGAGGGATTGTTAAACAGAAGTTCATGATCTTTGCATAAAGAGTTCAAAAGCTTGTTTCCAAGATTTCTGCCTGTTTTCATCCTATAACTGAAATGGAGAAATTTTTTAGTTTTTCTTGAGTCTCAGCTTTATTTTCAGTGATAAAATTGGGGAAAGATCAAGGAGGTTTCACTGCACTTGTAATAAGTCTTTTTTTTCTGTATTACTGCTGCCTTCAAGAACTTTAAAATTATTACTGATGCATTTATGGCCAGTTGTAAAATATGTATGTTGTTGCAATTATTTCACAAAATAGTCATATAGGAACTGATTATGATTAATAGATCTCTCCATAAATTCCCTGTGGGAACGGTAAATAATTTTACTCCTTTTGTCATGATAATTAAAATATTTTTTCCATAAGTTTGTTCTATATAATGCCATTTTACCAGTTAATGTTATGTTAATATGCAGCAAAAACCAAAATACAGTTTGGAAATTATTTGGTTTTAAAATCCTTTAATTTGCAGCTTTAGAAAAATACAGCTCTGAGTATAGAGGATTTATCAGCAGTATCTTAGCTAATTAATTGTTTGTCCTTGAAAACTAGGGTTTGGCTCTTTGTGGTTTTTGCATGTTAACCTCATAATATTGCATCTCATCCAGAAACTGGGGGAAAAAAGCAGGCTTTAAAACATTGTAAAAACATTTCAATATTTTTGACAGGCAGAATAAAGAAGAAGGCAAGAAAACAGAAGTTAAGAAGATTGAGAAGAAGAGAGGTTAGTTTGAAGAATCAAAACAGTACTTTTTGGTCGTTTTATATTTTGAATGAAATTTCTTCCTGGATAAGATAATATACTGCTAAGGGTGGCTGATAATATACTGGCTGTGCGAGATCTCAGTCTGAGATGTTCGATTTATGGCTCTTCTTTCCTTTGTGCATTTTTGTCCTTCTATGTTCTTTCTGCAGTGCAGTGCAGTAGAAGAGATCTTTGCTATTCAGACTTCACTGCCATTTGAGCTTTTAAACCTCAATCTCTTCTTTTTGTGAACAAGAGAAAAAAGCTTTTATTCTTTGATATAAATCACTTCAGTTATTCCATCATTTTTTCCTTTGTATCTTCTCATAACACATTACTCTGAGGGACCTCTTGAAACTATTTAGATACTACCTCTCACTAAGTAGGAGGCTTAGATTCAGATTCCTATGGCCTTGTCTGCTAACTCATGCCTGCAGAGTGACCTTCATGGGATAAGTAATTCCTTTTTCAGTACTCCCATCTTTGAGGGCAATCCAAACCACTGTCTGTAATCTGTAATTTGTAGTATCATACAGATCCAGTGGCATGGACTCCATCCAACCCAGTGTTGCAGCAAGAGACCAAATAAAAACTACCCAAACCTATCCAAGATGGGTTTGACTTAGAGGAAAACGTTTGCTTGCATTATTGTTCAGAATATGTAACAAATCCAAGCAGGCATTCAGCATGGGGGTTATGGAATTCACCTTTCACATATCTGAAGCATGTGTACTGGGAACATTTTATTTGGATGGATTTGGACTGTAACTTGAATCATGACCTGTTTACTAAAAACAAACCATCAGTATCCAGGTGTCCCGTCATGGAAGGTCTTCCAGCTTTGTAACTCTCAGTATTTATCAAAACTTCTTGTTAGGCTGGCCTGCAATTAGAGGGTGACAGCTGTGTTTTGGAATAGCAAATTCTTTTCAGCAGTAACTCCTAAGGAAAAAATTGTATGGGTTGCCAGTAACGTTCAGTTTTAAAAAGCTGTGTACTTTTTTTCTGATTGTATTTATGTGTGCTCCTGCATGTAGGATGCCTGCCTTTTTTCTTCTGTATTCTGTATGAGGTTCATACTTCTGGAATCATTTCTGCAACAGCAAATTTAATGTGATTAACAAATATTCATGAGTATTATTTTTAATCTTCAGAAACTTCAGTGGATTCTAGGCTTCAAAGGATACATGCAGAAATAAAGAATTCCCTGAAAATTGATAATCTTGTAAGTACATCTGTTTTTTTAACTGATTCATGTTTCGAATTCCAGTAGGAAATACTTGGCATGTGTTCTTGTTTTTAATTAATACTTTGAAAATTAATTTTTCCATATGAGAGATAACTGCTGCTTAAATGTGGTTACTGTGGGCAGTAAAAGATGAGTGTCAGCAAATGAAATCTGTTTTGTTTGAAAATACTACATAATAAATTATTTACCAGAAACCTTGAGAGAGAACTACGTCAAATAGAACATCTGGTGCCAGATCAGCTTGCTGAGCTACGTGGAAACACCAGGACATCGGATGCAGTAGCAGGATGCAAGTGATTAGGGCTCCAGTCCACTGACTCCACTCAACTGTCAAGGGAAATCTGCTGTTTGCCAGGGGCTTGGATTTGGAATGTTACTGACAGATGTTTGAGGCTTTCTGGCTTATGACCATTTGTTTGCTGCTGCAGGTTTTCAGGATACAGTCAGGGGACACTTGGAAAGTGTCAAGCATGACTGTGTGACTCTGAGGGTAATGGTAAAGGTACGGGGACCCAGGTGGTGATCCCTTTATTGAGAAAAAGTTTCACAAAGGAACGGATAGGTGTGCTAGGAGGTGGCAGGATCCACCCAAAAATAGTGTTGCCAAGGGGTTGCTCAGCCTGGTTAAAGAGCATCAAACTAGGAATGGTAGCAGAGAAGGAAATGGTGGAGCAGGATGGCAATCAGACGTAAACAGACGTCAGCAGGGTGATGTAAACTGACCTTGTAATCAACAGAATCTCTTTGCAGAACAGGACTGAAGTGGCATGACCACAAGCATCAGCACATTGAATGAGGAACTGCTGGCAGCCCAGCATAATGAGGAAAACCCTCATAACCTTTCTGGAACACCAGCACAACTGTGTTTATCCCAGGGACGGCTGTACACTAATACATATAATGTGAGGAGCAACCATGGGGAACTGGACATCTCTCTGTAGTTGCAGGGCTGTGGTTTCATTGGTGTCAGAGATTCAGGTAGAAGTGAGGTGAGCCTTGCCTTATATGTTTATAGGCTCTTTAGGAAAGATGGGTGCTGGGAAGACAAGATGAAGGATAAGTTTATGTGAGAGACCAGTTGAAATGTGTGGAGCTTTGAAGTGGGACAGCTGAAAAGCCAGCTGGGGGCTTACAGGTCAGGATTAATAGGCCAACCAAAATGAGTGACATCCTGAGTATGTCTACTACAGATGACCTGATCAAGGAGAAGTAGAGCATTAAGTCGTCTTAAGACAATGGGAAGATACCTTTGATTCTAATGGTAAGCTTAAAACATCCTGGTATTTGCTGAAGGGACATGGGGGTAACACAGCAATGCAGGGAGCTTCTGGAGTTCAGTAATTGCCTAACATAGGTGATGAAGGAGATGATAGGGCAAGACACCCTATTAGACCTGATCCTCCAGACAGCAAAGATCTGGTCAGGCATATGAAGGTCAGGGGCAACCTTTGCCGCACTGACTGTGATAGTGAAGGTCAGGGAGAAGGGAGCAGGATGAAAAGGATCACAGCCCTGGACTCAGGAGAGCAGACTTTGATCTCTGCAGGGATCTGCTAGGAAGGATTGAGAGAGCATGCTAGAGGGAAGACAGGACAAGGAGATCTGGCTTACTTTTAGGGATTACCTCCTTCTCCGGGTTGATTCATCTTAAAATCTAGGAAAATGTGGGCCTGCTGCTGAATGGGATAGGTGGATAGGTGCTCCAGTAAAAAATGAGATAGTCGCTATAGGACATGAAATGAACGACACGCAGTCAAGTCGTCAGGGCAAAAGAGAGCAAGATTTATTTTTCTACTTCGGTTTATATAGATTCTTGACAATGACCATGGATTGGAGGATGAGGTTGCCACCTCTCCAACCACACTGGTCAAACTAGCAGTCCATCAATTGTCCCTCCCTAAGAGAGGAATGATAAACAAGAAGGACAGTTTACAATAACATCACTTTGTTTACATGAAAGTCTTTGAGAAACTCCACTACAAAAATGCAAACATCAGAAGGCTGGAAAAGATCAGGGTGACAGGAGATGGCTAAGGTAACCAGTGTCATCTTGACCTCAATTTGCTTGTACAAATCTGTTCAGGAATCCTAGGTCCCTGAGACCATGGGAAAGATTAAAACAAGAAAACATTGATGCTTAGAGGACAAAGATCAAATTAGAGAACATTTAGACAGAGATCCAGTACAGAATGAGTGGAAGAGTGCTGGTGGAGCTGGATGATGTCATTGTCCATCCACTCCATTTTGGTTTTGAAAAGTCATGGTGATGAGGACTGGAAGAAAGCAAATGTCACGTTCATCTTGCAGGAGGAGAATCTAGGTTACTATAGGCCAGTCAGTCTCACACCAGTCCCTTGAAATGTGATGGGAAAATCCTCCTGGAAATTGTTTCCAACAATATGAAGTATAGTAGGAGCTCTGAGAGTTGTCAGCATGGGTTAATGAAGATGAAATTATGCTTGATTAAAATGATGTCCTTTATTTAGGTGACCAGCTTTGTGGATGAAAGAGTGGATATTGTTTCTATTAAGATTAAAAAGGCTTTTGACACTGTCTCTCAGGACAGCTTCAAAGACACACTTACAAAGTCTGAACTAAAAAGGCAAATGGAAAAGTGGACAAAAAACTGGCTGAACAGCAGGGCATAAAAGCTCATCGGTGGCAGAGTCCAGCTACAGGCCAGTCACTAGTAGTCAATACCATTAAAACATGTAATTGGAGACTGGGATGATGATACAAACCACATCTATAGCTAGTTTTCAAATGATACAAAACTGAAATTAAAGGTTTTGAGTGTTGCCATCCAGAGAGACTTGAACAGTCTGGAGAAATGGGCCAACAGGAGCTTCATCGACTTCAATTCCAGTACTGCACCTGTGGAGCAATAACCCCATGCCTCCAGTATGGGCTGGGGACTGACTGCCTGAATAGCAGCTTGTCAGAAAATGACTTGGGAGTATTGGTGGACACCAAGCTTAGCATGGGACACCAAAGCACTTCTGTGGCTAAAGTGACCAGCAGCCTTCTGGGCTGCACAAAGAGAGCATTGCCAGAACATGGAAGTCACGTGGTGGTTGCTCTCTGCTTGGCACTGGTGATACACTGGACTGTTTTCTGGGCTCCCTAGAACAACAGAGATCTGCTGTTGGGTGCCCAGTAAAGGGCCACAAAGATAGACTAAAGGTATGGAGCATGTGTTGAAAAAGAGGAGGCCAAGAGAGCTGGGAGTGTTCAGTCTGGGGAAATAAAAAGATAAGAAAATACGTGTTAGTGAAGAAGTATGGCAGCACGAGGAGCAGCAAGCTGTTCCAGCTAGGGAAACACAGAGCTGTTCTGGGTCTTGGAGGCAAGGTTCTGGTAGTGAGTCAGGGGGACTGCCTTGTGCTAGATTTCATCAGTTCCAGACCTGCTCCAAAGGAGGAACCACTGCAGAGCATGGCTGAGCCCTTCAGACTGGATGGTGGTGCATCTGTGAAAACTTACTTAAAAAGAGGGCAAAGCATACTGGGGGGCAGGAGGTGTATAAGGACAGTTCTCTGTATTCACTACGATTCACTTAAAGTGCTTTCCTCCTTTCTCAGTGGTTAATCACTTGTGAAAAATTATGCATGGTAAAGCCTGACTATGGTGAACAGCTTTGAGTATAGAAGTACTAGACTCATGAAAGCAGCCTAAAGCTTGCTTTATATATGTTGAAAGCATAAAATTCTTATTAAATATTACAACTTAGTCAAATATAATTTGCCTTTTATGGGAGTAGCTAAGAGACAACTGGTGTTAAATTTTTGTTGGCAAGTTTGACTATATAAATTGTTCTAAAATTAAGTACAAAGTTTAAGTAAGGATATTATAGGAAGGTGTCACTGAGCACAGAAGTTAGATTAGTATGTCTAATTAAAGATTACTTACATATGAGTCTTCAGACTAATTTCTTGTTTATATACAGGATGTGAACAGGTGTATTGAGGCTCTTGATGAGCTTGCATCCCTTCAAGTCACAATGCAACAAGCTCAGAAACATACAGAGATGATCTTAACTCTCAAGAAGGTGAGATTTTCTATGTTAGTTCAAGTGAGGTGTCTGTTTTCTTAAATTTCTAAAATCAACCAGCTTTATTTATTGTTGGAGTGCTCTGTCCAGTGTGGATCCCTACAGATGAAGAATGATGCAGACAGACAGGAAAGGGCCCAGAGGAGGGCCATGAAGAAAATCAAAGGGCTGGAGAACCTGCCCTATAATTAAAGACTAAAGGGTTTAGTGCCTTCCGTACTAGAAAAGTCATCAGGTTATTCCAGCAGTGTTAAGGGTTGCTGCAAAGAGTGGGTTGAGGCTTTTGTCTTCACCAGAAGTCATATGGGGAAGATGAGGGGCAATGGGTACAAGTTGCACTGGGAAAGGTTTTATTTTGATACTAAAAAACTATATTTTTTTTACAGTAAGAACAATTATTTTACTGTAGCAATCTCCTTAGGGATGTGGTGGAGTTCCATTGCTAGAGGTTTTCAAGATACGATGGGATCAAAGGTGCTTGATAATGTGATCCAGGCTCCCTTTCCCATGAAGGGTAGAGCGAGGAGATCTTTTGAGGTCCCTCCCAAACTGGCAGTTCTGTGTTTCTATGACACTTCTGGTGCAAAAGTCTATAATCTCATTGTAGCTTAAATGAAGAATTTAGGCTAGTATGTAATGAAATTACACAGATATTTAAGGACTTAAATGGAGACTGTTTTATTACTTTGATTTCAGATACGGAAATTTAAAATTAGCCAAGTTATCATGGAGAAATCTACAATGCTATATAACAAGTTCAAGACCATGTTTCTGGTTGGGGAAGGAGATTCTGTTCTTTCCCAAGTACTAAATAAGTCACTTGCTGAGCAAAAGCAGCATGAAGAAGCTAATAAAACCAAAGAACAGGGGAAGAAAGGAGCAAACAAAAAAACTGAAAAGGAAAAAGACCAAACAGGTAAGTGACTGTGGCTTTACTTTCTTGTCACATAAAAGACATAGTTTCTATTAATTTTTGATCCAACTTCAAAATATCCTTGATGTAGGAGTTCACCAGTCTATGAAAACCTGTTCATATCAGAAGTTGTCAAGGACAGTATTGCTACAAATAACTTTCAAATGCAATGTAACATTTACCATGGCTGTTTTCTCTCAACTGGCTAAAGGAAATGGCTTTTGCAAAAATTAGTCTTGCCAATTTTACTTCTGTAAATTATCTAACTTGATAATGTTATTGAATGTTAAAAAAACCTCAAAACATTAAATGTGAGGTAGAATGACATACTGCCGTGGTTGCACTTTAACCCAAGCCAGCAGCCCAGCCCCTCACAGCCACTTGCTCACTCCTCCACCAGTAGGATCAGGGACAGAATCAGAATCATAAAAGGAAGAAAACTAACGGGTTGAGATAAAGACAGTTTAATGGGCAAAGCAAAAGCTGTGCACATAAAAGCAAATCAAGCTTTTATGTGCACAGGCAGGTGTTCAGCCATCCCAGGAGAGCAGGGCCCCCTCCCACACAACAGGAAAACAAATGCCATCACTCAAATATATTCCCCCATCCTTCCTCCCTACTTCACATACTGAGCATGATGCTATATGGTCTGGATTGTCCCTTTAGTCAGTTTGGGTCACCTCTCTCGGCTGTGTCGCCTCCTGTGCACTCCCACCTTCTTCCCCAGTGTGGGAACATGAAAAGGCCTTGGCTGTGTGCAAGCCCTACTGAGAAGTAACAAAAACATCTCTGTATTATCAGCGTTGCATTCAGCACCAATCCAGAACACAGCCCTATATTCACCACCTTGAAGAAAATGAACTCTACCCCAGCCAAAACAAATCTTCTATTCCTCCAGTAGCTTTTTGGTATCTAAGCTTCTGCCACTGAGGGAGAACTTTAAACTGCTTAGTTTCCTTCATTAGCCTCTTTCTATATCATGCATGCTCTACCATGTGTAGCAGCAACTTTTAACCGCTTCTATGTTACATCCCTGATGCAACTTCAGTAATTCAGCCTAACAGTAAAGAAATACTCATTTATGACAGAAGAATGTGTTTATATTCTTAACAGTACAGTTCTACATCAATCATAAGAACTTTTACAGCAGACTATCAAAACCTTTCCATAGTAAGTGTGCTCAGTAATAACTTTAAATCAGTACTAAAATAGATATATTTTTAAGTAGAGGAACAAAATGAGACAGATAAACTGGGAAGCTAGGTTGCAGTATAAGAGTTGAAACCATCTATTTAAATTAGTTAGATCCTTGATCTCCACAAGCACCTCACAGAAACTACATTTACTTTGAAAATTAATTCTGGGAGCAGGGCTGGGTTTTTTTCAGAAAACCATTTTAAAGTTAAACCACCCGGATCAAGACTAAACAAATTACTGTAACTGAGGTGCCAAGGATTAACACAACTATAGTAGGAATGTCACTACTTGTAATTGCTAAGAAAGCAAGGATGACTTTAAAATCCAACCATTTTCTGGTGAGAGGATGTATGATGAATTAGAGGTTCTCTTACAGATCTTTCCCCAAACCAGTGATCAGCATAACTAGTACTTTAACAAAGAAGCTACGCTGAGAGACTTCCTGGGCATAGTCTGGCTAGTGAAGCCACTCCAGATAAGGTTAACACAACTTCAGCAGAACACAGTGAAATACCATCATGTTGTTGCTCAGTCATGTGGAGAAAGGGAAGAAATTCTATCAGAGTAGAGGGATATTTTATGGAAGTAGGTTTTTTATTTGCTGTAAAAAGAAAATCTGATCCTTACGTGCATTCTTTTGCTGTTTTAAAACTGAACTGCTGAACCCTGACTATCTTCACAATGATAGTCAATACAGAATGATGCTGTAATTGATGTTACTTAATGTACAGCATCAGATTATCTGCTTTGTAACAAGGGAATATAGCATTTACTGTTTTATCAAATTCCTCCTGTGACCTTTGAGTTCAGAACTGATTCTGAGATAGTATAAACAGATAAACTGTAAAAATTCAGATGAATAACATTTTTTTTCTTGCTGTAGCTCAGTAGTTTAATAGAGGAATTCTTTTATAAATCTGCAACTTCAAGTAAAATGGACCATTGGTTCAGAGAATGGCATTCCTCAAAAATTCACACAAAATTCACTGGCTCATAATACCACAGCAAAACATGTAGTCATCACAGAAGTTCTAAAAGATGTTAAATATTTCTGCATTGACTTCACTAAATATTCCTTCTAGCTAGTGCTGTTTTCCTGCTTGAAAAATCCATGTTATCATTAAACACTTCTGTTTATTTAACTTGTATTTTGATTATACGTAATTTGGTGGAGTCAAGAGTAAATGGTATGTGATAGAACTATTAATTTCTACAGTTAAAATAACAGGATTCCCTAAAAATGATCTGACCTGGTTAGTGGTAAAAAGAATTTACTACTGAAGTATATTTTCCTACAACTCAGAATACAAACAAGCATTAGGCCTACGATCTGTAGCCTAGCAAGCACAGGAAGAACTTGAAATTGCATGGAAAATACAAACTGTTCAATTCCCATCGCTAAAACCATGGAATGAGGCACATCATTATATGGAATATTCAGAAGCTGAAGCCGTAGCAGTTGGTTTCTTTTGTTTTGTTTCAGCTGCCTGGGTATCAAGGTGAAGGGAAAATGTTAAGGTGATTAAGGTAAAGAAATTATCAGGGGCCATTATAAAAGACTTTTATTCCTTGCAAGTAACACTTTTCTGGTCTTTCATTTTAAAGGTTCAAAGATTCTGAATGGAGGGTCTGAAGCCCAGGACACCAACCAGTCACAACACAATGGGGAAAATGCTGAAGAAAAGAAAGATAGGCATGAAGTTGGCAGTAAGAAAAAGTGAGTTAATAATGTTATTAAGCTGAGTATCTGTTCTGCTCTAGCTTAATCATGTAAAATAGAACAGCAGTAGATTGAAGTTACTTAATCATGTTGAGGTACTGTTTTCACACTTTGCTCTCAGCTTTGGAGTGCAAATCTTCTGCTTAAGTTTTGAATTAATATTTTAAATGTTATTTCACTCGCTGCTGTGGTGGAGACTTAAGAAAACATTACAGAATGTCCTGCTATTGGAGAGAATCAGCATGTAGTGGACCAGGGCAAAGTAAAAGCTTTTTACTGGGTTTTAGGCTATTAGGTTGGAAGCAAGGAAGCCTGAACCAAGTCTTATAGAAACTAATGAGATTTATTATTTTTTTTTTAATTCATTTATTGCCACCAATAGAGAAGCCACTTTAAAAAAAATTCTACAGTTTGGCTATAGAATCACTTAAATGCAGGTAAACTGCAGGCTAGGACTTAAACCTGTGAAATTCCAGAAGTCTGAATGCTTTATAGAGGTGGATGCACTTACCATTTTAAACACAAAGCCATAAGAATGCTTGGATTTGTCTTGCATTAAGTATTTAAACTTGGTTTTGGTGAAAAATGTGTTTTGTAAACAGAAACAACAAGCAATGAATCTCTTATGGAAACACTTAATAGAATTTAGTAACAAATGTGGAAAAGGCCCAATTATCCTAGAGTTGAAATGTTTTGTTGAAGTGTGTTTACTTCAGCCAGTCTGCACCTTGCACTCAGAGATCCTTTTTGTTTAGCAGTATGTATTGGAGCAAGCTCCTTTCATCACTGTCTTCATGCACATCAGGAGAAATTGCAGCTGCCTGGCATTCTTTTGGCTATCTACCAAGTTAAAATTATACAAAAAAGTGGAATGTTGACTGTTATTTACAGTAAGGTAAACTTAAACATAACAACAACAAAACAAACCCCTTAAGATGATAAAAAATTTTTCTGGTATTTAATGTGAGGCAGCCTCAGAAGTACTGAAGTGGATTTGGGAGTTTTTAACCACTTATGCTGAATACTCATTTGGTCTGAACAAGCAGCATGCTACAGGACATAATGGAGTTTATATTGTAGCCCTCTGCTTAAACAAACTAAATAAACATTTCTATCAAGTATGTATGTGGTGTTTGCTGCTGCAGCTTTGACCTCTACACTCCAATGATCTTTGATTTTGATAAAGAAAGAAACCCACCTGCCAAAAAATACTGTCTGGCTACTTGGACAACAGGTCTGTGAACTTACTGTTAACTAACAGCAACAAACCAGATTTTTAAATAAACCCCATACAAATACAGTGCGTGTTGAGAAATGCATCCACATGTCTGAATTCAGCCTCCAGACTCTGCAGCATACAAATTTCCTCTCATTCAGTATTTTTGTACATTTTTATTTGCAATATTTGGTTTCTTAGAAGTGAGAAACAAGTAAACAAAATAAGTAATTTCCAAAACACCTGTGTGGCTCACTCTAAGCAAAGAGCTGGTAAACCTCTTAAATCACAGGACTGTGTGCAGTTCTGAACATTTCTCCCTCAGCTAGAGGGAAGACACATCTGTACCTTTCTGAAGGTTTAATTCAGAAATTTCAGAAGAAGTTCTGTAACTTAAAATTTCTGATCTGATTGGCACTTAAGAACATTTTTCACAGTGTTTTTGGTAAAAATACATACTGCTGCATGAGGTTACCTCAGTGTTCAGGGATACAGTGGATTTCAGTGGCAGGAGGTAAGGCATGTTAAGCTACATCACTTTTCCACCTAAACTGATATAGAATACAGATAAAAACGGAGCTCTGAATGACAGCCATCACTATCAATGTATCAATGGTGATGCCACTCACTGCCAGCTTAGCTTCAGATCTGGGGCATTGTGGTAACATGACAGCTGGCATCACTAGCAGCCTCATTTCTTCATGAGTGTTCATCAGCATCGCTTGCTCTAGATTGTACAGTCACCTGAATGAATAAGTCTTGCTCACTGCCATTGTATGTGGTCAATAACGTTGCTTTATTTCGTTTCTAGGATGTGTGGTGAAGAGAGAGAGATTGAAAAGCCAGCAGATGATTCTGCCTTTGAAAACAAATGACATCACTGGAGTTTTGTTGTTTGTGTTTTTTTCAATTACAAATTAAAGAGGATTGTTAAGTTTTGCAATTTAAATCTATAGACTGCTGAAATTCTAAATAATTTTATAAGCATAGTATTTTGAAGTTAAATTTTGTGGAATAAAGGCCCCTTTAATCTTGTTTTGAAAGTATTTAAACACTTTTGCCAATAGTTATATCCAGTATTAACAGGTAACACATTTCAAAAGATGAAAATCCCAGTTAGAAAATGCTTACATGTTACAGGACTTAGAGTTGTAGTCTATTTTTAACTTACTACTGTATGTTTGCCTAGTTAATAGCAGGAAAAAGTGTAAATACTTTTCACTCTCCAGTTGCTTCATTTGTATAAAACTTCCTCTCCTCCTATGATACTGACCTCTGTTTGTGCAGTTTTTCAACTCTTGTTGGGGATGTCTTTTCACTGTTTTGTAGGAGTTGAAAGCGGCATTTTTATAGCTGTTAAAATGCTAATGTATGAGTATATTTCATTGTTTTGGATTCTTTGTAATAAGTTTAGTTCTGTCCTTGCAAAACGTTGTGCCAATTTACTGCAATGTGACTTTCATGGTTTGCTTTTGGGTATAATAAGTATACTGGAAAGTGTTGTGTTCTCACAGAACCTGTTGATGCAGAATGGTTGGAAAACACTGTCTTGGACAACTTACAGAATTAAAGAATTTTGAACTGATTAAGACATCCTTGTATAGACAGAACCATTCATAGGAAAAACATGAGTCTGGTTTTAGCGCTATTTTGATTTTACTGCTATGGCATTAACTTGGGGACCCCTAACTACAATTTTAAAACAGAAACACTGGTAAAGTGTTTTAATTCCTGGAGGCACCAAAGGGAATAGAACAGGTATAAACCTCTCTGAAGAGTGTTTCTTGAAACGCAGACTTTGCCCAATACTAGAACAACTTGTATGTGGTATTTGACAGAGGACAGCCACGTTGGAAAGTAGAGTTTGGAAGTGCTAAGAATACACATAGAACAATGCTGAGCTGAAAGGGACCCACAAGGATCATCCAAGTCCCAATTCCTGGCCTGCACCAGACACCCAAAGAGCCCCACCATATGCCTGAGAGCCCTGTCCAAACACTTCACGAGCTCTCTCAGGCTGGTGCTGTGACCACTTCCTGGGGCGCTGTTCTGCTGCCCAGCCACCTACTGGGTGAAGAAACTTTTCTGAATATTCAACCTAAAACTCCCCTGACACAGCTTCAGGCCATTCCCTTGGGTCCTGTCACCAGTCACCAGAAAAGAGATCAGTGCCTGCCCCTCCTCTTCCCCTCATGAGTAAGTTGTAGACTCTGCTGAGGTCTTGCTTCAGTCTCCTCCAGGCTGCACAGCCCAAGTACCTGCAGCCACTCCTCATACAGCTTCCTCTTAAGGCGCTTCACCATCCTTGTTGCCCTCCTTTAGACTCTCTAACAGTTTCATGTCCTTCTCACACTGTGGCACCCAGAACTGCCCCCAGCACTGGAGATGAGGCTGCCCCAGCTCNAAGGGAGTCAACAGCTGCTCCCAGTTTAAGACCATTGGCAAACTTCATATTCCTTCAAGTCCTGCATCTGGGTTGTTAATAAAGAGCATGAAGAGCACAGAGCCAAGGATGGAGCCCTGTGGAACGCCAATAGTGACAGGTCACTGGTCTGCTGTCACCCCTAACTGAAGTCCCCTGTGCCCAATCCATGAGCCAGTTGCTTGCCCATTTCAGAAGGCATTTATTGCATTGGGCATGGGACATTTTTTCCAGAAGGATATGGTGAAAGACTGTATTGAAAGCTTTACTGAAAGCCAAAAAGATTACATGTTCTGGCTCCCCTTGATTAACTAGATGTGTTACCTTGCCATAAAAGGAAGTAAGGTTTGATAAGCAGGACTTTCCCATCTTGCAGTTGTGCTGGTTCTGACTGAAACCTGCATTGTCCTTCAGATGTTTTCAAGAACTCACAGAATAATCTGCTCCATAATTTTACCAGTCACTGAAGTGAGACTGACAGCTACAGTTTTCAGGGTCATCCTTGCCCTTCTTCAAAACTGGGACAATGTTAGCCAGGTTTCAGTTTACTGGGACCTCTCCAAAGTCCCAAAACCATTCAAAAATTATTGAGAGACATTGCAGTGACATCAGACAGCTCTTTTAGAGCTTGGATGAATCCCATCAAGCCCCAAAGACTTAAAAGGGATCCAGCAGATCCTGCACAAATTCAGGGTCCACTGGGAGTTGATCATTCCCATAGTCCTGGTTCTCCAGGTCAGGACAGTGAGACCCCCATGCCCCATAATCCATGTTGAAGAGAGAGGTAAAGGATTAAACAGCTCTGACTTGTCTATGTCCCTGTTGCTGAGGTGACCACCCTTATTCTGTAGGTGAGGGCCAATGTCTTTTTTGCACTGTTTTTCATTATTGATATATTAAAAAAGCCACCCTCTCTTTTTATTATGCCCATAGTTCTGGAGAGCTTCAACCCCAGTTGAACTTTGACCACAGGAATGTTCTCCCTACAGTGGGGAGCACCATCTCTGTATTCCTCCCACGTCCCCTGTCCTTGCTTCACTAAGCACACACCTTCTTGGTCTGCCTGGACTCAAAAAGAATATCCCTATGCAGCTAACCTGGCCTCCTGCTTTGCCAGGTTGGCTTCTAACATTTTGAGGTTGCCTGCTCCTGTGTTTCAATAGCTTTCAGATTTTGGAGACAATACCTGAAGTTAAAGCTGCAAGTTCAATCACCATGGCAGCTCCAGTATGGAACTGTCTTTGGCAGATGGCCACAATGGTTGGCCTCCAGACTGTGATTTTTGGCAAAAGACTGACGTTAAGGCTGATATGGTGGGACAGCTTTTAAGCAGCATTCTCATTTAGCTTACAAATAGAGGTTAGTCACTATATGCTGGATTTTGTGAATTTCCACATTCCAGCTAGTCATAAGATGTACTTTATTGAAACTTCAAGAAACTCAAACAACTTCCACTTTCAGGGGTAAAAGTATTTCTGTAAAGATGCTACTGGAAATCCTCACATAAAGCATTTCTCAATTTTGACCATCCCTTTTTACCAAACCATACACCAAAAAAAAAAGGTGGGGGGGGGAGGTACTGTATTTTTGATAAGGATGTTGAATTGTCAAATCCACCCAGTTTCCACAAGTATTGATAAGCTAACTCATCTGTCACTGTTTCAGAGATAATGGGTCACTGCGCCACTGCTTCAAAGACTGAACAGAGATTGGATGCAGAAATGAAGGTCCTGATTGTGTGATGCAATCACTATGTACATACAGCTGCTTGGGCTTTTGCTGCCTAAATTTACTGCACATTTACAAACCAGAAATAACCTAAATTCACAAAGTCTGACATGACTGTAGAAGGGGTCATCTCACCTTCAAAATGGCTGAGTGGCCCTAAACTGTGTCTCTTGAAAGATATAAGAGCTGAGACTAACTAGGCAGTCACTTAAAGTCTCACAAGGAATAAGGCTGATTCTTTCTTAATAAAGAAAACACAGCTATGCACAAAATTTAAACCAGAGTTAACTTCAACAATAGCATCCCTGCTTCAAGAATGGAGTTTACTGCAGCTTTAAGTATTGTGCAGCCCCTTTGAGTTGGTCATCTTTCAAGTACATAGGGGACAGTTGTGGTAATGTTACAAGGGCCTGGATAGCACTGGGAAGTGCTACAGCACTGTATATAAATCATGTTTTGCTTTGGAACTTCCTACTAACAGTAAAATCAGAGGGAACTCTCCTCTTCCTCAATACAAGAAACAGAATGTTGTATCACCTTGTCAGCAAGGCAAAAACTCCCGTTAGGGAGAGAATCTGCAAGACATTTGGGAAGTCTGAAATAACTTATAAAGGATCCTACTGCATAATCACTGAGTGTTTAATAAAAAAAGATCAAATCCAAAACCCAGCCACAGATTCAGGTTAACGTTTTTGAGATTCAAATAGCACCACACAGAGAAGGGAATATTAAAAAGAATTTTTTTCTAATTTTTTGTCATGAAGTAATAATCCTGCTTGGATGTTTTCATCATCAAAACAAAAACACAGCATTTAGTAAGCTGCTGAAACAAATATCCAGCTGGTGTCATAGAGATTTAGCTACAAATGGGGACTGTATGCAATGCTGGATTTCAATTAGAGGACTCATTCGGAAAGACTTATCAAATCAAGACCAGAGCCAATTGTCCTGTGAAAGCTTCTGGGATCTTGAAAACCTATGACTTAGTGTAACCTTTTTGTTCCATTTGTCATTTAAATGAATCACTGAATGTAAAATAGGACCACATCATACAAACAGCAAGCTTCTAATACAATTATTCTCTGCTTTGTAGTTAAGTGTTGAATGCTCTCAACTCCCACACCTAGACTGTGGCAAGCTTCTCCCTGCTTTAGTGGAAGTAGCAGAGAGAAGTGCTTTACTAGCCCACTAAAATTTCTTAATCTACAGAGACACCAATTTGGAAATATATTCAACCTTAACTTTTAATTAAGAAGATAAATGGATTGTGTGAGAGACAGCATATTTGAGGCAAATTAATTTAATGAGAGTAAACTCACATTTTCCCACTTCCTTCTCTCTATGGCTAAAGAAAGGGGAAAAAAAAGTTCCCACAAAAAACCTACTGATTGCTGCTTTAGAACTTGAGCTAGCTCTCTATATGATCCCCGATCCAATACTGAAGATGATTGGGAAGCCTGTATGTTTATGGGAGACAGCTGGAAGAGGAGGACATAGGGAAAAGATGAGGAGTAGCAACTTGTGAGGCAAATGATGAAGTTGCCACAAGAGCAGTACCTTTAAAGCAGCTGCTGCTGCACAACAAAGCAGCCCAGCCCAGCAGCTGGATTTGTCACAGTTGTGATAAGCAAGGCACTCCCTTTTCTGCAGATTCCTGAAGGATAAGAGAGCTATCACCACGTCCTTTTACAAGTGTACATTAAAGTACACAGGTCAACAGCTGGCTAGTTTACAAGACGGGGAAAAAAACCCACCTTTTTTTGTTGTTCCTAAAAAAAGCAGACTTATATTCACATGACTTAATACACCACCAGAAAGCAGTAAGATATGGGAGTGAGCAATAGAGAATTGCAAGTGCTTCAGATACCTTTGTTTCAAGACATCTAAGATAATCAAGTGAGCACTGGCAGAATCTGCAGCTACAGGACCTGAACAGGATTCAGTTTGTCTGTATGCAGATTGTCAGAGTAGGCTGTCTTCCCTCAACAAGAACGAGCTGAAGGTTTCAAAAGAAAAGCAGTTAGCACTAACTTTCGTAAACAACAAAGATCTCCACTAACATCCTCTGAAATCCAGAAGACTTTAAAAAAAAGAATATCCTATCTTGACAAGAGTTTCAGTTTAAGAAGCACTAGAAACTACAAATTTGCCACATTTTAATAAAAAAAATTACTTACAATAATAGAATGATACTAATATTAAAACAAAAGGTGCACAAGGAACATTGCATGCACTGTAAACAGTTGACAAAATTAGTTAAAAGGCAGGCTACAATTCAGTAATGGTGACATATAGTTTCCTCTCTACAGAATCAGTCTTCAGAGTCAGAAACCAGGGACAACAGAAGCCTTCAGAGGTAAGCTTTTATTTGTAGGAAAGACCAAGAGTTTAACCAGCATTCTGAGCTTCTTCCTCAGAAAGCATTCTCCTCCCTACAAAATCAGTGCCATCCACCCTCGCTGAAATATGGCAACTGCCTGAGTTTTCAAGGTAAGACATACACAGACCACGTTCTCATCCTCAGAGGTTTACAGAGCCTTGGATGCACAGAGCTTCTCAAAAACGCAGTTTATTTTCCCAGGTATTCTCAAACATCCACATTTTACAATCCATACTACTGTATGTAAAAGTGTATTCAAACTACTCTGATGTAAAAGTGTATTATATTTTTCCACGCCAACATATCTGCAAAATTGTTCTTACTCAGAAGAATACACCAGGTAGACTTCTGGTGTGCAAAGGGCTCCTTCCAGCTCACGGGAGAAGATTCACGCCTAACCGAAAACCCAGCTGTATGCTCAAACCTCAAGCTTTCCAGTGGTCTTAACAGCCAGAACAACAGATTCAATAATGTCATTCACTGAATTAATCCTGGTGCATGTCAGTTTCAGTTGAAAATCCCAGGATCAACATAAGGATATGCAAGAAACTCCCCAAGTTTATTGCCTTCTGCATCGTAATGGAGCATCCGAAAACAAACATCACAGAAGAAGCAAGGATCCGCTGGTGCCAGACTGTCTCTGTTGGTTACCCACCTGCAGGTTACAAAACACAGGTATTTTTTCACGAGAGCAACACACTTGTGGCAAACATCTCAACATTTTACTCAGGACTGGGAATGGCAGCAACACGTATCAGTAATAATTTTATATACCAAGGTACTACCTATATTGCATATCTCCCATCCCATGCATACAGCTCATTTCCAAACTATACACATTCCGCGTCAATCCCAGCAGCTACAGAGAACAGCACTTCCTGAGAAACTCCTCAAACCTGTGTAGCTGGTACTGCGCATTAAAAAAAATAAGAATCTTCTGTCCACCCTGTGGCCATCTAAGTCATAAAAGATAAATCTTTTTTTTTCCCTTAATGCAAGAAACTGTGAAATGGAGTAGACATGTACTGACCTAAGCTCCTCTGAGTAATCAAAACCATTTAGAAGTCTAAAAGCAGGACCCAAATGACGCAGACAAGACAAGGTGAGGACTCCACCAAGCACTGAAGCTAACATGAATACAAGTTAACATGTACAAGGAGGGCCTGCCATGTCACTAAGTAATTAATTTATAATAGCACTCAAGAGGCCATGACAGCTGAAGGCCTCTGGTGATTACAGATGCTATCTGTACAGATTAGAACAAACTGGACAGCCAGCCAAAGCAGCTCTTCTGTCTATGGTTTAGCATGTCCCCACTTAAGCTTAGTGCTTAATCCTGGTTTTAATTTAACTCATTTACATCACCTCTGGTAATGCCCTCCCCATCCCATCTTTCCCCCATATTGACCCTTTGGCTCCACCTCCCCTTATGGCCAAATGCCTCACAGATTATAGGCCCCTGTAAAGGCATCCTCAGGCCTCTTCTACGAACACTAAGATAGACTCCCATTTCAAGGGGAATTTGTTTTTTGCCTGATTCCAGGAAGTCTAAGGCCAAACAAGCCAGACAACAAAGACAGCTGCTGTGTCAAACAAATACTGAGAGCATAAACTGTCCTGAGGGAAAAAAGAGGCAACCAGTGTTGTTGCAAATAAATCATTCAGATCTATAAAATCAGGGAGTCTAGCCTAGTCTTTAGAAAAATTTCTACTGTTAATTGAAGGCCTGTCTCATACCTAAATTAACATCACTAAAGTGTATAAAGAGCACCAAATCCATATTCTTCTTTTAAGTGCAGAAAATCACGAAGAGTTCCTTCAAGAACAGCTGCAGAGCACATAGTTTTCAGGTAGAGGTTAGGAGTTTCCGGTGGGGAAAGTTAAATGCCTTTTAAGTATCTCTAGATTTTATTATATTAGAGTTGGACAGACCTATATCTGCATAGATGCTAGATTAAACAAAAGCACTGTATGATTTCTGGTAAATTAATTTGAAACACATATCTTTCAAAGGAGGAAAATGCAGCATTTTCCCCCAAAATCAGGATTTTCAAAAGTAATTGGTAAGATAGCCAAGCTCTAGATATGCAAAAGAACATGAGCCAAATAATTAATGTCTTACTAAGTTAGTTCTTTTGAAACTTCTGAATCAATTTCAAATAAACACTACCTGCAGGAAACCTTTTCCGGGTTAGAGAGAGGTCAACTGCTTGAAGAGGGAAGATGATGATGATGATGATTATTATTATTATTATGAAACACATACAGAGCTTTGATTTTTTACTATTTTTTAAAGTTAGTAGCAGCACCTAGAAAGACTTAATTACGACAACAATAGCATCAAGAATGTTGCATACCTTGCTGTATACATCTTGCACACAAAGCATTTTCTGGTACATAGCCAATGTTTCTTGACTAGCAAGGGATATAGATTCCTATCCAGACAGTCATCATGATGAATAAGCCTTGAGGGAAATAAATAAATACAACACATACAATAAAGATGCTGTCACATTGAAATTTATTTGAACATAAGTATGGAAGATAAAGTATTATTTAAATTCCTATGTAACTATGACTTAACTGCTTAACATTTCTTAAAACAGATGAGGATCTGGAGATAGAATGCTAGTTGCACCATCTGTAGATTTTATGGTCACAAGTAAATTCAGTTTGTGCAGTGTCCTGGGGTGACTTTATGATGCTTGTATCCCCAGCTGTCTGTTCTGTTTATGCTGTATGTTAAGCTCTGCACCTTTATGACTGGTTCTGAGAGCGAAGGTGGGGAGAAGCACCGCGCAGTTTGTTTGCAGAAGCTGCACTCGCTCCCCCCATTCTGCTCCCAGACTGTGCTGTCTGCAGCACGGACAGAGGGACAGAGCTCTCCTTTGCTTCTTGTTGGGTTCTAGCTGAGGCAGAGAAGTTCCCCAGACTGTGGCTTTTCTTTTTCTTGGAACTGATCAGCCTGCTCTGGACTGAAAACCCAGGAAAACACCAGAGCTCACACCTGTGGCCCACCAGGGCCTGGGATGTGGCGTTTTCCAGAGCACGACGGACTGATAAGAGACTGAGCAGGCCGAGCTACACAAGGGGTTTCTGAATTTGCCATCTCTCAAGAACAATGAGAGGTTTTATTGTTTAATAGTATTCATTTTTTTATGCTTGTGAACACTTCGCTTGTTGAATAAACAGTTTTTTCCTCTTTTCTCCAAGGAAATCTTTTCCTGAGCCAGCTGGGGAAGGGGCTGCTTGAATCTGCTTTCCAGAAAGACCCGTTTGGATGTTTCCTCCCAAATTTGCCCTAAACGTGGACAGTGCGGTAACTCAGAAGTCTTCAGACCATCTCCTTTCTATGGTCTTTTTAAAGTTTTTATCTCCTATACAGAGGTATTTATCTCCTAACAAGGCATTGTCAGGTGAATCTTGAGATCATCTATGTGCAACATCTATGTTTTTCTCTGTGTTATGTTCCTTTTGGAAAGCACCATGTATTATCAATACTTTGATATATCAGGGTCCTGGGAACACAAAATGACCTGTCACCTACTACAGACAACCACAGGAGTGCTCTCTCTAGTTATGCACTGAGCAAAGTCTACACAATAGTTCTACTGTTAATGTGGTTGCCAGCTCAAGGTCACTATCATCTTCTATTCCTGGCCTATCCATCTCAGCTCACTGTTTCCATTCCTCTATTCTCTTTTCAGTTTCTGTCCCCTAGTTCAAACTAACAGTCCAGCTGAGTCCAGCCACATTCTGTTCCCTGGTGCTCCAGAATCAATATGTGAATCTGCCACACACTGGCTCTACACAGAAAGATCTTGATACTGTGGTTGCCCTTCCTGTTATACAGCAGTCATAGCACACTAATTACCAAACAGTCTCAGTATGCCAACTAAAAAGAATAAAGCAAGGAAGATTACTCTCCTTTCACAGATACTCCCATGTATATGGAAAGAAAATTTGCGCTCTGCAGAAGGCAGCAGAGTACTCTTAAAGCAAGTAAGTTAGTCTAACAAAATTCAGCATTTAATGTCTGAAGTTTGTCCAGAGAAGGCTTACTTTCACTCGCCTAAGAACTCCCAAAGAATACCAACTTACCTTATATCTGTGATTATAATGATGTGTTCACAGTCCCCTTGGTGGCAGTAAAGGTATGGAAAGCCAATTTTGAGGGATAAATCATTAAATACATAGTCCTCCATCTTCAAAGACTGAAGATTTTCATAGCCTCTGTCATGAGATTCTGACCACTCTATAATTGTTCTGAAAACAGAAAAGCCATCAGCACAGCAAAGCTATAAACTGTGAATGGAGAGAAAAAGATGCTTTGGGGACATGCAAAACTTTTTACTGAGACACAGTTAAATGATGAAAATCAAAACAGTTCACAACATTTTGTAATAATTTAAGGTGATTTCACAGCAATACTACAACATTATAGAACTGTTCACTGCTCTTGTGGAACATCTGCCTTTCAGTCCTCACCAGGCAGCTTCCTGAGAAGTTTTAGTCAGTGTGCTCCTGATGGCACTCATCCAGGTCAGACTGTTCGCAGCACAATACTTCTTAAGTAGTCCAATAATTCAAGTTTCTAGCAGGTCATTTAGTCCCCTTGGTCAATGACTTCATTTTAAAGTATTAAAAAGCGTTTTTTTAATTCAGTTTTTGGGAAGGAGAAACATAAAGCTGACAAGTGCAGTTACATTTCCAAAAATTAGCACCGGAAGGGCACTGGCCACTGTAAGTTTCGTTTTGGCTTTTCAACACACTCCTACACACAAAGCATCTAACTCTACAAGCTGTGTATGCTATGACAAGCCCTTCTGCAAAGACCGTTGTTGTTCACGGACAGAAAGACAAGAATTAAAATATTAATTTCCCTGAAATCACATACAAAGTCTGGCAAAACAACAGGGTCCAACAGAGTCAGCTCTTCCATACCAGCCATTTTAAACATTTTGCTCTCCTAAATCTCACTAGCTTATCAGCAAGACCACAACTCCTTAAAAAGATCAGATTTCTTTTCTGATCAGTCACACAGAGCCCATGTTGACTTTACAATGAAGGCATTCAGCATATTTTCAAGACTGAGCAGGACAACCACTGCCACACACCTGAGCTTGTCTTTCTGACCCATCTTCTACCTCACAGGCAAGTCTTTTCAGTGCAATCACAAGTAGGGAAGATACTTAAAAACCCAGTACAAAATGGCACCTGTCACTTTACACAGAAATCCCATCTCAACAGAGCAAAACAGGATTTCCAGGTTAAAAAATGGATTCATACTCTTTTCAAAAAGGAAGCAAATGGAAGGAATAGGTAGAGCAAGTGAAGTTACACTTCTCTGTAAAAACCAATTCATCATGGAAAAACAGTAGAAATCTATTCCAGCTTAATACTCTAGACATTCCAGCACCTCTAACACCACGAGTCATAAACAAAATGAAACAAATTTTATGTTCCTGAAGGTTTTCCTTAGTCAACATCTACAAATACTGTACCTGCTCAGATCTCTGCACTCTGGGTATCTTTTATCATTATAGAAGATGCCTTCAAAATAGAAGAAGGCAGATTTGTAGAGATCCTGAGAGACAGAGAGAGAAGTCTCCATTAGTCTTACGAGAGAATAAACACTTTAAACAAGAACATGTCAAAAATCTAAGCATTTCAGATATCTAAATTATATTAAGAGACCTCATTCTACAAGTGTCTTAAGAAAAATTCTGCTCTGATTGTAGATACTGTTATGACAGCTAGGTTCATGGGATTGCCAACTACTCAGCTACTCTGCTGATACTGTTCTCAAGCCATTATAGGTTACTTTAATGCTCTTATTTCTGTCTCCATCATAGCAGTTATGGACTTCTACAAAAACACAGAAAAAGAACATAGGCATCACTGCACAGATTCATTAATTGCAAGGCACTGACTTTAAAAAAGAATAATATTTTAAAAAATCAGCAAGATGCAGTATGTTTACTTTGGGTGGCTACCAGATACCTATCCAGCTGCTCTCTCAACTCCTCTTTCTTAATAGGACTGGGGAAACAAAATAAGACAGGCAAGCTCATGGGTTCAGATAAAGGGAGAGAAAAAGCAAAGGTTACATGCAAAAGGAAAGAAAAAAAAAGGAGATTCATTCCCTATTTATTCCCTATTTTCCACTTGACCACCCTTGCAATGAAGAAATGTTTCCTAATACCCAATTTAAACCTTCTTTGGTGCATTTTGAAGGCCATTTCCTCTCATCCTGTCTCTTGTTACCCAGGAGAACTGACCCACTACCTGGCTACACCTTCCTCATCCTCCTTTCAGATAGTTGTAGAGAGTGATAATGTCACCCTTGAGCCTCCTTTTCTCCCTCAACCACTCTTCAAGGACTCAATAAAGATTCTCCCTATTTATTCTAAATGGGAAAACCATTGACAACCAGGCACTCTCCATCACCAGACCAGTCTGGGGATGCTCAGCCCTACCCAGAGGTCTCTTTAAGCTATTAACTTTAGGCTGTCAACACACAGGAAAAGCAGACATCAGGACTAAAGACAGGACTTCTCAGACAACCTGCATGAAGACACAGTGGTAGGAATGTGTTTTACATGCACACTCTTTGATTCATTTCTGTCTGTTACTGTTACCTTCTCTGCTGCTGACACAAAACTGGAAGGAGTGGCTGCTACACCAGATGATCCTGCTGCCAGACACAGAGATCTTAACAGCCCAGAGAAATGGGCCAACAAGAACCTGTGAGGTTGAGCAAGGGGGAGGTTTTGTCTCTGGGGATAAACAAGCTGATGCTCCACTGTACGCTGAGGGCCACTCAGCTGCAGGAGAGCAGCTAGGCAGACAGCCTAGGATCCTGGTAGATCCCAAACTGAACATGAGCCAACAACATGTCCTTGCAGCAAAGACAGTCAATGGAGCAGATGGGATCCTGTGCTGCATCAGATAAAATACCACCAGCAGGTCAAGGGAGGCAATCCTTCAGTTCTCCTCAGCACTAGTGAGGCCACACCTAAAGGCCTGTCCTCAGTTCTTGGCTGCTCAGTATAAAAGAGACATGGACAGCAGAGAAAGAGTCCCACAAAGGCCATAAAGATGAAGGGGCAGCAGCACCCCTCCTACAAGGAGTGGCTGAGAGAGCTGGGAGCTTGAACCCTGAAGAGAAAGCTCAGGTAGGGGAATCTTACTAACATACACAATACCTCTAAGAAGAGTGCAAAGAGAATGGAGGCAGGCTCATTTTAGCAGTCCTGAGTGACAGGATCAGAGTCAATAAGCACAAACTGAAACACATGCAACTCCTCAGCCAAGTCCTCACCAACCAGAACTATTCTCTGCATGAGATATATTTTATGTCATACAATGTATGATCAAAGTGATTCAATTTCGGTATTAGCTAACTTGTTTTGCTCATATCCAGAGAACAGGGAGCAACTTTGGGAGAGAAGAATAATCTTCATTCCTACTTTTGATCAGCACCCAGTTGCAAACAACAAAGTATAGTGGGATGGTCTAGCTTATTATTATTAGTGGGATTAAGCTATTACCTCTAGTGTTTCAGAATACAGCTCAAAATAAGATCAGTCCACAGGAATATATCTACACAAAACTCACTGCTTGTGTTTCTATTACCTAGCAGTAGCAATGATGATGTTTTTCTTGATACTGCACAAAACAGATCACCTTGGTAATGCCACTATGAAGTATTTACTTGCAGTGCAACCAACAGGCAGAAACAATTCAGGTGTATTTAGCGCTCAAGAAAAAACAACAGAACAAAACTCTGCCTCTCTGTCTATGTTTTCAAGACTCCTATACATGCAGAGGGTTCCACACAGAAAGTTTTACCTTGCTGATGTGCTCTGGTGCTTGATCTGGCTGACTGCTGAACTCACCACCTATCTGGAGGTCACTGACACAGGAAATTGAGTCTCTCAGCTCAGTGAGCTTCTGGCTGCCGAGTACAAGGACTGTTTGGTAGGGTTTGTGATCTTTATGCTACAAAGAACACAGCATACAAACTTCAGATAAATTATAACTTGTCAGTATCGGCACTGCTCTTCATTTGACAGCGTACGGTCATTACCAGCAGCATCTGGCACATCACTTCCCTGAACAGCATCTTTCCAAAGCCTCTCCTAAAACTGACACTTAATACATTTATTCAGAAACTCAGAAGTTACATTCTCCATCAGAAAGTGCAGTAAAGACAGAAAATCTGAGCTCACTTATCCCAAATCCAGAAAGGGTACTTTCGTTTTCATGTATTTAGTTTCAGGTTTTGAGCTTTCTATAAAATAAATTAACTGCTGCATAATTATTGTAAAAGTTTTATGTAAACCACTAACAGAATGAAAGCCAAATTCTGAAAGAGCCTTAAGAAATTACCAAAGTTGCAGAGTTTACCACATGTCTTCAGTAGACTCACTGATTTTAACTGCTTGAGAGCAATGTATCACCTGAATAGGAAAAAATCAGAATACAACCCAGAGAATTTCATACCAACCTTTTGAAATATAACAGGATAAAAGATGTTCAGAGTTAAAAGTAGTTCTCCCTCCCCAATTAGGTCTGTTGTATTGTCTGGCCTCTTTCCAGTTGCATGTGACTCCTGGAAAAACACACATGCACATACATATTATATTGGCAAGCATATATATATATATATAAAATAAACCCTGGATAACAGTCCAAGAAATGCTGAGAAATGCTAACTCATTTTTGATTATGTAGCCTTCTGAATTGAAAACAGCCTACTTCCTCCACAGTGGAAAGGTGAGAAACTGCTCCAATTACTGATTTCAAGCATGTTCCTTCATTGCTCAGCTTTGTTGCAAGACAGCTGGCTGCTCCCTGGCTGTTGAGAGGCCCTGCATAAAGGAATTAGAGGCTGCTGTCATTCTGCCCTCATGGAACCCAGCTGCTACCAACTTTTACCACTTAATGCTTTGAAATGCTTTCATATGTAAAGGGGGATTGCAACCCTTAACTAGGGAAACACTAACCTAGAAAATATACACAGAACAAAATATATCAAAATTACAGTCAGTGCAACACTTCCTCTTCCTAGGGAAGCTACACACAGCTGGAGTCTCCACACTTTCTCCAAAATCCAAACCAAAAACAAGCACTGCCCTTGCCACAGTACTGGGGTTTAGAAAAGAAGTAAATGCAACCCTACATTTCCATCCTGCTTTGTGTTTAAGACACAGCCCAGATGGAAATGAAGGAGGGTACTTCTCTGTGACTGTTTCTTCCTTTTCCAGCAAATCAAGAGAGAATACTAACTGCACAAATACTTCCATCAGCATGGAGTATTCCTCAGATTTAATAACAGGAACTTGTACTCCTGTGACACTCAGAGATACTTGTGCTCTCTGCCTTGCATCTGCCTTCTTCATGTGACACATTCCAAACTCAGGTTTCTTACTGCTCTCCTCCTGCACAAACGCATCGTGGTCCCAACCACAGAATCACAGCTCTGACACAGCTTGCTTAAAGAATGCAATAAATGACCATGTGCCCATTCTTCAGAAACAGCAGTAAAACACTACTTATTGAAACCGTTTATGAAGGTTTCTGTTGCTAATATTTTCTCAGATATTCCCCAGGCTAAGAGCCCAGCAGAGTAGTTGCATCATATTGTTTATATAATGTGCCTGGGTCTCTGAACAGCTGAAACATGATAATTCCTGACAGACCAGGAAACCTCAAGGGGAAAAATAAGTCTAACAGTCACATGAGGTTCTTTCCTCACTACAGTTCTATCCCTAATTTTTACAGCAATTCATGGCTTGTTCAAGCCATGGACTCCAGCACTTCAGTGTCCCTGAAAGAGTTCAAAGAATGTGTATATGTGGTGCTTAGGAACACAGTTTAATAGTGGATCTGGCAGTATGAAGGTAATGGTTGGGCTCAATGATCCTAAAGGTCTTTTAACCTTAATGATTTTATGAACATTTATGAAATGAGGTTTTGCTATTTAGGACTTTAATGTTTGTGAAGAAATCTTTTTTTAAAAAAGTATTAAGAATAGTTTAAAAATTTCAGTAAGGCTTTTGAAGGCCTGATGACTATGCTCTTGGTTCCTGGCAGTTCCAAATGGGTGAAAAACTTGGTTACAAAGCTCAGAATTAGGAATTTACCACCACTGTGCTGCTACTGTTTTCTTCTTTCAGCCCTACTGAAACTAGCACACAATCATTCATACATTCAAGCTTAGTTTCCAACACTGGACTCCAGGAGCAAGACCATTACACATTTTGTCTACATCTATGTCTAGCTGTAAGTTCACAGCACATAAAAGAAGCAGACATATAGTGGTAACGAGCTGGACGTCCTCCTTAACTACATCCAGTACTAACAGACAGTTAACAGCACACTTCCTGTCCTATCTTACTATAGTATGTCTCTATCCTTAATAATTACCGGCAAACTCGTATCTACAAACATTTTCAGGGTACATTTCATAGCAGTGAATAAAAAATCAACCAGAAGTTGGATTTTGGGCGCCTTCAGAACCTCTAAGATGACAGGCAGCTTACCATCTCATAGGTAAGAGTTTCTTGTCTGCAAGCCCGATCCACAATAATTGTTTCTTCTCTCTTCTCTAAGGCCCTCTTTCTAATTCTGAGGGACAGGAACACAAGACAAAATTTCATTCAACAATTTCCATGTAGAATTTCATGAATTTCATATTTTATATGACAGAAGATACTACAGAACAGCTTTCAAAGAGCAGGATTCCTGTCTGTCTCAGCAGGACAGACTAAAAATACTCATCTCCTTACTCTCATAAAATCTGATAGGGCAGAGGCCAGCTTTTCAGCTTGTGGGGTTTTTTCCCCCTTATCTGCAAATGAAAGGTTGTTTGTGAGCAATTTTACACTCACAATAAAAACAGCAAAATGTTGTTTGAAGAGGTAGGACAAAAGAATTTGTGACCTTTGAAGAAGCTATTTCAACAACTCTTTCCACTTCAAAAAAATTGAATTTATGTTCAAGCAAAACACAAGGAAAAAGCAACCCACAAATATACTTACTCAGCCCCACAGCATAGACGCTGTAGAAAAACCCCAAACCAAACCTTTATTATCATTTGTAGAAGAAAGAATATCATAAGTAGAATACCTACTAAAATACAAGTATTTAACCACTGCATGAACAGTCAATCCTTAACATCGAGGACAAGTTTACTTATCCTCCAGACCTTCCCAAGGATCTTCAGTAACAATCACGCTTAACACTGATCACAGTCTAAACACATTTCTTCATATTAGTGCTATGTAAAGTACAGCCAAGTTTGCCAACTAATAGAAACCTTACATATATTGGTTACCCTCTGAAATGCACCAGTAGTATCAATTAATTCCATGAACACAACAAAGTTCAACAAAACAGAGTGGGTTCAGATAAAGAGGTTATCTGGATACAGCATCAGTACTTATGGTCTGGCTGTTACAGTGTGAGTTGCTAGACCTATGAGACAGGTTTCTTTGGAGGAACCTCACACACATGATTATCAGAAGGCAAACTCCAAACTTAAGCAATACTTCAGAAGCACCTAGGTCCAGAAATCCTTTTCCAGTAATAAAGATGGCATATTCTGTATATCTTAATAAAAAATACCTAAGCAACATTCAAGCAGAAGACTCATACCAATGACCCCATCATAAGCTGGTGTTTCCACTCTATGGTATTTTTGCACGGTGCTTCAGAAAGCATTGCCTGCAAAGGGAACAAGCAGCCAGCAGTACTTCTGTGCTGATTTTCCACCCCACCCCCAGTAAAGGTACTGTGAGAGCACTGTAACAGCATACCGAAGGGTAAGCAGACCGCTGTCTTCAGGAATAACATCCGGGTCCTCTTCTTTTTCAGAAGGCATTAACATATCAATGCTAGAACAATAAAAAAAGTAACAGATAGAATCACAGAATCATAGAACAGTTTGGGTTAAAATCATCTTAAAAAATCATCTGGTTCCATTTTCCCCAGCAGCACTGACAGGGACACCTTTCACTCGCCCAGGTTGCTCAGGGACACATCCAACTGGGTCTTGAACACTTCCAGGGCTGGAGCATCCACAAATTCTCTGGGCAACCTGTTTCAGTGCCTCACCACTCTACACAGTAAACAATTAGATATCTAATCTAAACCTAGAGCTATCCTCTTTGGACATGGCAGTGATTTCTCACAGTCTGTGTAGAAGTCTGAGAGCCAGGAACCAAGAGGTGGTTTCACCACTTGGTCCCATTTATGAATTCCCATTTCAGGTTGTGCACTGTAGCACACCAGATTCAGAATCATTGTACGCACATGCCTTCCTCTGCAGTCCCTCTCTTGTGGGATTTTGCATTAATCACAATAGAATTTTATCCAGCTTAAAAATAGTCTGAGGAAAAAAATATTTAAAACAGAGAACCTGCTTGGAATCAGACTTGATTGCTTCTGTGGACTATATAATAGCAGGCCTTACTCTAATGCCTAAGTTTGAATCCAGCGAATTCTTGCACAAACCCATCCCTTTATGGGACAAAACTACCACTGGTGAAGTCCAGGAAAACCTGTTGGACTGTACCATTTATCCTCAATTATATCTATGATTTCATTATATTCTTTTTCATTATAATCTTATAACATTCCCCATGTCAACAATAACATCACTGCAGTAACGAATAACCCTTTGGAGAGGAACTGCATAGGAATACAAAGTAATTGAGAAATAGAAGCCTGGAATCAACTGTTATCAGCGGACAATAAGCAAAAGTTAGAGACAAAATTTTGACTGGGGACAGATGGCTTTGTTCTGATGAGCCAATAAACTCACCCTATATTGACAGAAACATGAATTTACCATTGGTTAGTTATTTACCATTCAGCAACATAAAAATTTTAAACTTTCTGTTTTGCAGTTTTCATCTCAAACAGAAAACAATTTTTTTTTTAGTTAGCGAGCAAATGTGATTCTTTCAGAAGCACCATTTTAAAAGGAACTTTACAGTAATGAGCCACAACCCCCTGGAAACAAAATGAACTTTATCCTTAGATTCCCACTAGAGGAAGTGGAGGCAGAGACAACCAAGTGAATCCTGTGTCAAATGTAGACTGAAACACAGCTGAGAAACAGAAACTTAAGTAACAGAAAGATGGAGAACAGCACTTTGGAGAACACAGTTCAATCATTAGCATTTTAGATGGGGTTGTTCTCCAGGCAGCATAGAGCTGTGTTATGAGCAGTGCACATAATCAAGTAAAGGATATCACCTGACAGATAAATCAATCCACAACTGACCCTTTCTGTAAAACTCATAACATGACCAAATTATTTATGTAAAGTCCTCCAGCACATGGATAAGTGATCCCATTCACCAAAGACCCCAATGCACTTGAATATGTACCATTTTGAGGAAATGGTTTTGTATTCAGTTCTTTAAACACCACAGGTATTATTTGCAGGATCTGAACACGTCTGTTGCCTGCCATTGTGAAATTTCACCTGCATCAAAAGTGACAGTTTCCCTTCTGTGCCAGAACCCACCAAGAGTGTCAGAACTTAATAACAATACTTGTGCTTTTCTTTCTTCCCATTGCCCTAGGGATCTCTAGCTGTGCTATCCACACCATGACCATTAATTGCCTGCTTCAGGGAAAAAACTAACATCTCCAGAAAAGCTGCTACAAGCAGACACTATGTAAAATAATTGACATTAAAACTGCTTCCTCTTTTTCCTTGTAAGGACTGAAAGGCAGCTAGTGTAAAGAGATACTGACATTGAAACCCTGACAAGTTCCATGAAACCTTGCAAGCACAGGTACTTGCCTCTTCTCACTCCTGGAAAGTCAGAAACCCTCAATTTCTAAAGGAAAAGCAGAGCACCATTTTTAGTATTAAAAATCAGTCTAATAATTAATTACATATGGCATTGTATCACATTCACTGAAGTCCTGAAAGGCTTTGCTGTGTGGCCTTACACACAGGCCATGCTAGAGCTCCCTCTGTTTAACTCCACTGCTGCCAGTGGAACCACACCAGCAATACTTGGTCCACGGTCCTGAGGAAACCAGGCTTTGCAAACAGGAAAGATATGCTGATACCTCCAGAAACTAAGGCTAAGTCAGTGTCAGACACCTAAGACACGGAAGTGCATGCAATAGAGTTTGCACTAGGAACACCTCACTCCTGACTGCCACCACAAGCTTGGGATCCTACTGTGTCCCCACAGAGACTATTACTGTTCCCTGCATGCACAACAAATCACTCGGTGCACACAGTTACACTAGAGGGGAAACACTGGCCATGCTGCTTAATGGAAACCAAGGTGAAGTGTAGGACAGTAATGAGGATCAATAGTTGAAAGTGTCACTTGAAAAAAGCCAAATGCAAAGTGTTATATGAATTTATGTCCCCTATAAAGATATTTTAAGGTGATCAGAAATAAAAAGGCCAAAGAGAACTCTTTGGAAATGTAGATTTGGAAACAGACTACCAATGAAGCCTTTAATCACTGTGACTTTACTTTTCCTAGAATATTCTAGCAGCACAATGAGTTTTCTCTCTTTGAAATTCAAAGATAATTTAATATTTAGTATGCCTGATACTTTATAATAAGCAGATACAGTGTTCATATTACTCTTTATATTGCATGTATTTTAAAGGTAGTACTTTCATCACCTTTGAGACACTAATACCACAAGACGCTAAATACTAATATGTTAAGACGTTAATGCTAGCTTAATGCAGCTTTATAACACATCCCAAGAGATATTTACAACTACCCCTTCTAATAAAACAAGAAGGTGAATTAGGGCTAAAGTTGAACAAGGTACCTACAAGCCTCACCTCTCCTGACCAGTCTAAAACCCACAGTGATTTGAGGCTCAGGCTGCCTTATACATGCTTGCAATGAGTCACACAGAAGACAAAACAGAATAACACAGCTCCAACAGACCAACAGCATCTCCAGCATTCAAGGGCTTAAGTCACTCAAGCACCAGTTATGAATACCAGTACTTCTTTGTTCACAGACTTCTGAGGCATTTGAACAAAACATAGAATTTTACTCTTTTGACACCTTGGTTATTTAAGAGAATTACTGATGGCATCTTCCAGATAAAGACACAATTTCACACCTGTTTAAGATCTGATGAAAACACGAGCAATCTCTATAATGATTATCAGCATACAACTTGAGCAATATGCAAGGCATTCTTACTGAGTCAAATGCAAGTGAGCAAAGACACAATTTTTTTCCCACATTTTGTTTGCAAGAACGCATTACAGAAAGAAAGTAGAATAAAATAATAATAATGAAACAAAAACAAACAAGCAAACAAAAACAAAAAATTAATCAAACAAACAAACAAACAAAAAAACCCACCAAAAATCAAAGCAACAAAAAAACCCCATAATAACCACATTGCACTGGGGTGCCCAAAGAGTTAAACAGCATTTAAAGATGATACCATTACTCTTCACCAGAAGACTCTACATTGTCAGGAATACTTAAATGTACACTATATCACTACTCTAGAAAAGATTTAATGATTGATATTGAAAAACTTAATCCTGAATCCATAAGAGATTCTTTTAATCTAACACTATTTTAAAAATAGATGTAGGAATATCCACATCTTCCTATCTCTCTTCTACCCAAAGAAAGCCTACTTATTTTGTCAGAATTTTCCTTAAAAGTATTTTAGAGTCAGAAAAATCTGTGTTTATATCCATTATGTGTGCATTTCACCATATAAAGTTATATTTACACCAGTAATAAATGTGATCCCAGGATATCCTAGAACAGATCTTGGTGTAGCCCAGTGTTCTCATCTCTCCTCAAGAGAGAAATATGAGCAGCTCAGAGCTGGTGAGTGAAAGGGATCAAAGGTAGTGATTTGAAGTTGGCCAATGTTAAGGACAGACTCAAGAGGCTAGGGCTATTTAATTTAAAAGCAAAAGCACATGGAGATTACGGATTGGGATTTCCAGCCTGAAGAGGGGAAAGGGCACACCAGGATGTGTAGATTTAGCTTCATTCTATTGCAAAGCCAACAAAAGGCTGCCAGATGATCAGTTCTCTCCCTGCCATAGATCGCCAGTCTTTCTTCTCTTTCCCAAATGACCACCATTCACAGTACACAGCCTGAAACAGCCAGCCTTGCTCTGTAACACCAGCAAATGCAGACAGCTCCCGGCAGCAGGTGTAAACTGAAGAAAGCAGAATAGAAGAAAGAAGCAGAAGGAATGTGGGGAAAAATAAAGAAACCACAAGAAAAACTCCTTGGAATTCAAATGAAAACAGCAACAGACAGGCTCAGGCAACAGAGTTGCCAAAGAGAAGAGGGAGCACAGGAGCAATTAGGGACCATCTACATGGGAAGTGCTTACAGAGTAATTGTCATAGTTTCTGCCACACCAGAATACATTTTTTAAAAAACCAACATCATCCTCTATTTTTAATAAGTCTAGTAACGGTAAAAATTTATGCTAGACACCAGAACTGTGACAGCTGAAGCACGAAGTTATACAGATAGGATCAGAACTCTGGCATGTCTTCCTTACTGATGGACTACAAAGAAATTACCAACTGTCACGGTTTCTACAGGAATTACTGCCTGAAATCAGGCCTTTTCTACAGCTGAAGGCCAATTCTCACTATCCACATGACCTGAAAGCCTTCCGGCCATAGCGCGTTAGATGCTGCTGCCGCTTCAATACTGACAAAGCACCTACATGGCTCTGATTTCACCACCAACCTGCAAAAAACAAGCCAGTGGAGGCTAAGGACCAAGAGACGCTCAACAGGTACTGTATGCTGCCAGCTACCTGAACTACTCTAAATGATATTTTTAAGGGATTCAAACTAAAAGAGAGTAGGCTTAGATTAGTATTAGGAAGTTCTCTCTTTGTGAGGGTGTTGAGGGACTGGAACAGATTGCCCAGAGACGCTGTGGATGCCCATCCCTGGCAGTGTTCAATGCTAGGCTGAATGGCGCTTTAAGCAATCTGTTGTAGGGAAAGGTGCCCTTGTCCAGGGCAGAGGGGATTGGAACAAGATGATCTTCAAACCAAACCATTCTGTGATTTTATGATTCTTCGTTAATACAGATGCCTGGCTTATCTCTTCATATAACGTGTATGTTTCATTGTGGGACTGGGATCTCCTAAAACCATGAAGATATTCCAGTACCTTTAGTTACTTAACCAGTACCATATTGCTAAATGTTTACCCACGTAACTAGAAGCTCCAAACAGTTTATTCAAGTTCATGGATGTAACAAAGTTTCCACCACCGGAGCACTACGCTCCAGAAGAACTGCTGGCCTCCACAGTATATTTGGCCTACAGGGATGTTGGTGACCAACCCCTCGTAAGGAATTGTACGACAGAATAAGGAGTATTCAGTACAAATGAAAAACAGGCAAATTTAAATGCGGCATGAGTAAAACATTCTTCACTGTGAGGGTGGTGAGGCATTGGAACAGGTTGTCCAGAGAAGTTGTGGATGCTGGAACTCTGGCCGCGTTCAAGGCCAGGCAAGGAGTTTTAAGCTATTTGGTCCAGTAGAATGTGTCTCTGGACATGGCATGGGGCTATATGGTCTTTAAGGTTCATTCCAACCCCCTCACAGTCCATGATTCTGTATTTACTCGGGAAATAGAAACAAACGCGTGCCACACGCCCGGAAGAGGCTGCTCTGAAGCGATTTCCCCCCAGCACCTTCCGCCTCTCTTGAGAAACCGCCTTTGTGTCTGGCGACAGCTCCAGCCACCTCCCCCGCACCAGCGCCGAGC
>VYXD01010226.1:93074-110347 GCA_013397195.1 Hylia prasina
CCTCGCCCGCCGTGCCCGGCGCCCAGCCCAGCGCCGCCGCCACGGCCGCGTCCGCCTCCTCCGCCTCCTGTGCCGCCAGTGAGAGGTCGGACGGCCCCAGCAGCCGCCGCCAGGCCAGGCCGAGGGCGCCCACGCGGAAGGAGCCCGTGTACTGCTCCGCCGACTCATAGTCGGGNCGCTGGGCAGAAAACAGTTCCCAAAACCAGCAAACACCAAACAAATAAAACACGCGCCACCCCAAAAATAATTTCTCGATTAATTAAAAGCGCATTGCGTCCATTGTTCTAGACTGGTACGAACACTTTCACACAGAATCACAGAATCTAGGTTGGAAAAGACCTGTGAGATCATTGAGTCCAACCTGTGATCGAGCCTCGTCATCTAGACCACCAGAACTATGTGCCACATCCGGTCTTTCCTTAAACACCACCAGGGACAGTGACTCTTCCACCTCCCCAGGCAGCCCATTCCAATGCCCAGTCAGCCTTTCTGTGAAGAATTTCTTTCTTGATGTCCAACCTAGGCCTCCTCTGGCACAGCTTAAGACTGTCCTCTCATTCTGACATTTGTTATCTGGGGAAAAAGACCAATCCCCACCTGGTTACAAGGTCCTTTAATATGTTTATTCTCCTCCCAATGTGAAAACCTAATGCATTAGTACAATGAACAAGGCTAATGAGATACATTAACTTCTACCTGACTAACACTGCTCATACCAACACTTAAAAAGGATATATATGTGCCAACCATCTGGAAATTCCCCACTGAAGTAGTGTGACAAAGCTGACATGAGCACAATCTGCTAAGGAAGACAACAGAGGTAATTCCGGATTGCCCTAACCTATATACCTGATGCTCGTACCCATTGAATCACAGCCTTTGCACTTGCTTAGAGACAAAATATTAATTGAATCAAAGATTAAAGCATGGTTTGAGTGCTAAGGGACCTTAAAGATCATCTACTTACAAACTTCTGTGCTGTGAACAGGGATAACTTCTAGATACCATCTTCTACTTTCTAGTAGAGCAGGTTGCTCAAAGACCTGTACAGCCTGGTCTTGGACAGTGCCAGGGATGGGGCATCCACGACATTTCTGGACCTCCTGCTCCAGTGCCTAGCCCTCACATTAAGAATTTCATCCTAACATCTAATCTAAACTTGCCTTCTTTCAATTTAATACCACTGCCTCTTGTCTTGTAACTATCTGCCTTTATAAAAAACTCTTTTTCCTTTCTAGTCCCCTTGAGGTACTGGAAGGCCATAGTGAAGTCTCCCTGAAGCCTTCTCCATGCTGAACAACTCCAGCTGTGTCAGCTATTCCTCTTACTTCATTAACTAGAAGAATAATGCTGGGAAAAGAGATGTATTATCAGATGGTGTTGAAGATAAGACTTGTAAAACTTCATGAAAGGAGACTGAGTTTTTGCATGCTGTATGGAATGGGCAGAATGCCAAGACTAGGTTAGGAGATCTGCCTGCTAGTTTCACACAGCAATGTAATATAGTGGGAGTTAAGAAAGCCCAGCCAGAGCATATTTTGCTTTGCTTAGCAATAAAAATGTGGCCTAAAGCCCTTATACCTCCCCCAGTTATATTTAGTCTTGCATTGCATTTCAATGCTGAATTCTTTTATCAGCTCTCATTAACCTCTGCCTCTTAATTGTACTTATTATTCCTTATTATGAAAGTTTTGCTAAGCTTCATTTTTCCTGTAAGTATAGACAGTTTCTGTTTCCTTCTTCAGTTACACCCTCTGCTTTCTTCATCCATCACCTTTGTGCTTCATGACACTCCTCAGCTCTGGAAGAAGCACTTGATTAAGGGCTGTTGCTCTCACTTCCTGTTGTGTCCTCCCTGAAACCTATGAGTTGTCCCATGAGGAATCTCATGCCAATTCCAAGGCCATGCCTGCCTTGTTATGTTGTTATTGCCTATGCTCTGTTTATTTTATGAACATACCTTTTCCCTTTGTGCACTTGCCACATTACCTGAAGATTGAAAACACCCCATCACTTATCTGATGTAGCCACATCTAGGGTGGAAGTGACAGGGCTGTACTGATCTAAGTGCAGTGTTGACATAAATGGGAGGAATTTCAGCCAAGGGTTGCAGTATTAAACCCTACTCTTCCAGAAACCTATCAGGGATTTGTAGTGTTCATAGAAAGGAAATAATATACTTGTTTCAAAAATCTTCCTTAGAAAACCAAACACTGCGGAAATCAGTGGGCAGGGTAAAACCATGTAAAAATGACATCACAGAATTCCCCAAGGGCGCAAGGGGAGTCACTGCAGACCACAGCACTGTCACAAAGGGGAGCAAGGTTTGGAAGGAGCTCGAGGCTGCTGTGCTGTAATTATTCATGCTTTTGGCATAATCCTGTGGGGTTTTCAGTTAAATATATGAATTTCCCTTACTGCCTCTCTCCCTTCTCCTCATGGTGGGTTTGATTTTGGAGATCTTCTGTATTCATTTAAAAAAATCCAAACCTGTAAAGTACACAGACCTCAAGCAGGGAGACTGAATAAGAAGCTCAAGGAACGGCTAAGTTGAAAATACAAAAGCTGGTCATTTTTAACCATGAATGGATAATACATTTTCTGTTTTGTTTCCAAACTTTAGTACTAAGCTATCATATACTTATAAAGCCACTCCACTCAATCCAAATCCTCTTAAGAACAAAGAGAGCTGTTTATTTTTATAGCTTGGAATTAATCTGCCCTTTATATTAGGCATAAGGCGCATGGGCATTTCAAGGTTTCCAAGAAGTATTTACTTTTCTCTGCTGGAAAGACTTTAATAATTCAACAATAAAGCAATGAAGGATGTATAAACAACTCAAGAAGTGTAAACTTTGCAGGTATTAGGCTGAAGTCTTTAACAAGTGCTGAAATCCAAAGAGCATTGAAAGTATACTGAGTTAAAGAAGTGAAGATAATACAAAAGACAACTGGAAAACAAACTAATGAAAGTACTGTACTTGCAAGAGGAATCAAGAAAATTTGTAACTAATGTAGTCCTAAATTAAACAGGTGGCCTGTATTTTGTAGTACTGTGGTATCCGGTGAGCTTGAAAGACTAATTTTCAGAGCTTCCATGTTCACAATTACAGCCACAGTCAGTAAACGCTGTGGATATATAACAACTTTGAAAAGCCAATTCTAAATGGTCCAGTGAATCTAAGGTAAGGACTAAACCCCTGAGTTCCAGGCTCGGCTTCTAACAAGAAACACCCTTCGTTCCTCTCTTGATTCACACAATTCCTGAAGCGCATACATTTTTTGTGAAGCTAATCACATTCCATGGCAGTATTGAACAGTACTTCCTCTAACAGACATAGCCTTAATATAATGACATAAGAATGCTTATTAAAGGGTAGTTTTGTGGCTTAATCATAAATCAATTTTATGCTGGTCTCACTCCTGTCTCACATCACTGAATTNTTATGATATTTATTCAGTTTAGAATTAGCTTAATCCTTGTTCATTACACCAATATTGAGCTCTATGTTACCACTGTATCTTGGCACACAATGAAGCACTGCCACTGTTTTTTAAGCACTGTGTCAGCACAGCAATTACAGAACTATGCAGAAGGCTATAATTTTGGGAGATGAGTTTTCAGCAGTTGTCAGGTTTTTCTTTGTCATGCACTCTACTTCTGACCTTTATTCTGAGGATGGTGCTGACTTCTGGACAGCAGCACCCAAAGAACTGATCAAAATGAGTTAAAAACATTCCCCAAACCCTTCTGAGCAGGGATTTTTTAACCTGGTCTGTGGTAAGCTGTAATGTTTATAGTATAATCACACATAGGGTTGTGTCAGGACAGTCATTCCCAACAGGAGAGGAAACAAAAAGGAAGGCCTAGAAACATCTGTCACTGCTTTCAAAATTCCCATGACAATGAAGAGTGGTCTAGAGGTGTAACAATCTTCGCATCAGACTTTCAAAGTCACCCACTTTTACTATTCTACTTGAACAAGAATGTTGCATTCCTAAAATGTAGCTATAGTTGGGACAAAACATATCTTACATTACTTTTACAATAAATATAATAAAGTATTAATGCATGGTAACACATTATAATGGCTCTACATGGATCTTTGTTTAAACGTGAAACTGCAGGCAATTTGAAAGCTGTGTAACTAAAATATAATTCTGTCCAAAGACAGATGTTTAACTCGGTTTTGGTTCAGTTCACATTTGATTCAGATGATTTTTGCATCTCTTCTCGAAAGTGAGAGCACTTCCCAAGGGTAGCGTGTTGTTTTGCCAGAGTATATAGTATGTGGTTTTGCTCTCACCCAAGGTAAACAGAAAAACTGAAAAACTATATGAAAACCAAACTATATGAAAACAAAAAAAGAATGAAACATATGTGATTGGTAATTTCTGAACTTTTTCATGTCTGAATATTGCTCTTACATAACTTAATTGAGAATCAACTGAGTACAGGGTGCTTTCATCTCACGAATGTTGAGTAGTCAGAATTATTTCCCTCAAGGGTTTTCATCTATCTCTAATGCTTATTCTTGCCCACCAAGATGAAAGTTGGAGAAGAAAAGCTTAAGAGAAAGATGATAATAGGGCTGCCTATAATCCAAACCAGATCAAACAGGGGTTTAGTTTTAGATGTTGCTGAACCACATCATTCTGACAGCTGAATTTGGGTAGACTATTGAAATAAGCAATTAAGTCAGCCAATAAAGACAATTAAATTTAAAAGTGGTAAGGTGTAGGATGTATTAAGTACTTGATCCACCTTGGTGGGATCTCTTTTCAAGGTTCACACTAGTCTTTATCATATACATTTTCTTCCAGGAAAATTTCTGCCGTAGTTTTCCCATCATCAAAAGTTTAGGTTTTCTTTCCAGAAAATTTGATCTGAATTTCAATGACAGTCAACAACACTTCACTTTCTAAGGCCAAACTACAGGTTTATGGCGTAGGAATCTTCTGTGTGTCTAGCTAAGTCACATATCTAACAGAAGACTAAGAAAATGTTTACTAGTACAGTTCTACATACCAGTTTACCTAAGAAGGTGAAATCCAGAAGAGGCACAGATTTGCAGGGACAGGTTACACTACAACAAAATTACTTAGCCTTTTTCCAGTGTCGACTACCAGTGTGCTTGTTCAAGACCGAAGGAACCATGAACTTCTTTCAGGCAATTTTTCCTTTCTAGCTGAAGTATTTTCTAGTTAAAGCATGCAAAGATTTTGTGGTACATCAAGCAGGACTATAGCTGAGCTTCTTCAAAGTGTCTTATCTGATCCATCTTCTCCCTTTGGCTGAAGGCTCAGTAACAATCATTTGCAAATCTTTTATTTGCACAACATGTAACTGTCCCCTCCAATTCCAAACTTTCCTTTTGAAGACTATGGAGGGAACCTTCTCACACAAATCTATAACTGATTGCTGGAGTGTTTAATTTCTGTTTTATAGGTTTGGGGGGCTGATTACAGAAATACTCAATACTTAGCTGGGAAAAAGTTTATCTTTCAAAGAAAAGCAAGATGTGTTTGATATCAGTGTAAATTTCATTATCTTGGAAATACAGAAAACTTTATGCATCTAAAAAATTACCCTGTTTTGAACTGTTATAATTTATTTGTGAAACCTAAAGAAATGAGCTAATTTCAACAAAGTTTCCTTGAAATTTTAGTGGCGTAGAAACTTAGTAGGTAATATCCTTGTGTCTTTGACTTCAGAAAGGTATTTCAATATGCCAGCTGGGTAATTTCTATAGTTACTTTATGCTATAGTCACCAGATATTTATCTGTACACTTTGGCATAATTAAAAAATGAATGGAAGAAAAGGAAAGAACTGGTTCTGAATAGAGACTGACTTTGAAAAACTCCAAATGAGTGTTTGGAATGTTTGCAGCCTTTTTAAGTAAGAAGGGGTGAACTAATATTCTCTCCAGTCCAAAAGCATTGTAACACCATAAATTTTGTTATTCTTTATGGTTAAGGCATCCACTCAAAGAGATGGATATAGCCTAAGGACTATATTATATTATTGTTTTTCTGACTTTCAAATGTAGATATAGAACTCTCTGTTGGTATTTAGAATACTTTCTTCATNAAGACTACAGGACTATAGTGCATATTTATTGAGTAGACAGCTGCAACACTGTGTTCTACCCATGGTACCAGCAGTCATGTCCTACTGAAGAGCTCCTCCGTATTTCAACGCTATTCAACCATGATCATTCTTGACAGCACCTGAGGGTCTTGTCCCCATCTTACCTTTAGTACCATCTCCATAGATCACCCCTAGCAACAATTTTTGTGCAATTTAAAGGGCTTTCTATTACACCAAGTGATGATACAACCTCCTTGTTGGTAACTGGCTGTTGCCATTTCTTGAGAACAGTAGTAATGAATGTTCAATTTTGACATGATGAGTGCCAGAGAATATCCATGTCATCTGTTCTTCTCCTGCCAAGAGTCAGTGAACAGAGTACATTCTGTACAGTGTTTTGGTCACAAGTATCTGCATTTACACACATAAATTGTTTGTAAATTTTTTGCTTTGCAGGAGACTCCTTTTGTTTCTTGCTTTGTGCCTGATGCTCTTATGGCAAAGTTGTTTTGAAGTGGATCAATGCTGTGTTTTCTTTTCTTGTGTGTCAACCCTTGAGGCATCCTGAGCAGGGAGAGATAAAATAACATACCATTGTTTAGCTAATAAAGCTAACTGAAAGAATTCTGCTTCAAGCAGATTCAGGTAAGAACGCCTTTTGTGTCTAGTTATAGTTTTGCTTAGTAAACTCCACTGAAGCTGTCAGGCTCTCCGTTAGGTCAGTGAGAATCTTCCTAGCTATCAACATAGCTAGGCAAGCCAGTTTGCCTGTACAAAGATATATTGCCTTGGGTCCTGAAGGGACATCCAGAGAAAGGTCTCTTAGGCTGTTTCTTGTGCTGCACTACTCATGGTCTTTGTCCCTTACATTCGTCTATTAAGGTATCTTAAAGTATATTAATCCTTATATCCAGACCGGCAAATCTGATTTGTCTTGAATAGCTGAATAGACGTGATGTAGTGTTCCACTCTCTACAGCATCCAAAACTCTAAATAGAGACAAGTTACCAACAAGCAGTTCTGTCCACAAGAAAACCACTTTCTATCTCACTTGTAAACAGCGTATAAAATCAGAGGGCTTAGGGAAAAATCACTTGTCTTCTAAAAAGCCAGGGCTAACATGGATTGTAATGCTAGCAATAGCCAAATAACATTCTACAGTATACTGGCTCTTCTTTTAGCACAAAAGCTAACCCTAAAATTATGAAGTTTTTGTAAAAACTTTTTGGTTGAAGGTAGCTGCTGCAAAAAGTGAAATGTTGATTGGGCAAGGAAAACACAAATCCTCATCATAGCATGTTCTGCTGAGAGCTTAAGACTTCTGATCCTTGTAAGTGAGTCTTTTCAATATTTTAGTATCCAGACAATCATAGGCTGAAAAATCTTGGCTAAGGGTGGTGATTCCAAATGGATCTACATTCCTGTAAGTTTTGGTGTCATGTCATGGAACTAAAAGCATGTGTTTTTCCATGCTGATTGTTTTTTTTTTTTCATAAATTTGTTAAAACCTTCACTGAGTGATTTTTTACACTTTGTGGTTAAAGAATGTACTGACTTGGGCTGGGGTAGAGTTAATTTTCCTTACAGTGCCTAGTATGGAGCCATGTTTTGGGTTTGTGCTGGAAACAGTGTTGAGATGTTTTTGTTAATACTGAGAGCCAAAGCCTTTTCCCCTTTTCATACTCCCCTGCTGGTGAGAAGACTGGGGATGCCTGGGAAGCTGGGAGGAGGCACAGCCAGGACAGCTGACCCCAGCTGGCTACGTTGATATTCCTGACCATATTATATCATGCCCAGTATACAAAGTGTGGGGAAGAATCAGGAAGTGGGAAGACATTAGGAGTGGTGGTGTTTGTCTTCCCAGGTAACCAATATGCACAGTGCAGCTCTGCTTTCCTGACAATGACTGAACATGGAAAGTGGTAAAAGAATGTCTTGTTTTGCTTTGTTTGCATGTGTAGCTTCTGCTCTACCTATCAAAGTGTTTTTTTCTTAACCCATGAGTTTTCTAGCTTTCACCATTTTGATTCTTCTCCCAATCCTGCTGGTGGGGGGATGAGCAAGAGGCTTTGTGGTGTTCAGTTGCCAGCTGTGGTTAAACCACAGGCATAAAAGTGAGTTTTGAAGCACTCTGTCTTTGTCCTGCCTGCAATATGTTTTGTTTCATCTGTGGCTTTCTCTAGAATTCTGTTAAATTCATCATGCCAATCATCCTCTTCATATCTTGCTGTGGTTCAAGTTACTAGAGAGATTGTTTCACTTTTCCTCATGGTGTGATATGAAAGCTACGTCCCTAATAATAATTTTATTATTAAAAATATCATGTGTGTGAGGCAGATAGATTGTTCATGCTGCCAAGCAAATTAATTTGCCCCTCCAGAGTAGTATAAAAGCAAACCTTGATGTCCTCTGAGCAAAATATACGGTAACCTCCTTCAACACAGGCTTCCCCCTCCATTGCCAACAAAATAATTTCCAATCTAATAAATAAAGCCCAGCTGTTATTGACATGACTGGCAATGATCACACACATTTTTCATTGTGCAGGCATAATTCAGGGAGGTACATTGCAATCAGAAACTGGAAGCTATTCCTCTAAACAAATCTATTGAATGCCAGTGATGATAATTATTAGTGATTACTCACCAATTGCAAATGTGTTCTAGATTTAGACATTCTAAAATAGGGACAGCATGGCAGTTTTTCACATGGATATGAAGGTTAAATTTTTTATTTTAACTTCTAACAATGACTATTAGGAAAAAAGCAATATTCAGTAGCTGAAATCTGGACTGCCTAAGTTTAATACTGTTATATATTTACTTCAAAGGCACATAGTATTTCAAGTTGAAAAAAATCAAACTCTAGGAGGCAGAGAAGGAAGTGTTGCCTAAAGCCTGTTAAAATAAAGAATGTCAGATGAAAAATGAAATCATCTTTCAAGCAGAAGAGATTTAGACTAGGTCAAAGGAAAAAGGGAAGTTGTTATAATTCATTTTTACCCTGGAAGCTATGCTGCATGACATTTTTGGAAGAAATCAGATCTTTTGTGAGACCAGATGGCACAGCTGGAACCTGAAATGGCAGTCCATGTGAACCATTTGAAAACTGTTTTTAATTCCTGTGGGGTTTGTTGCTGTTGTTGTTGCATTCTTTTAATCTGGAACATGGAGCTCATCTTACTGTGTGATCAGAACAGCGCTATTGTCAATGAAATGGAGATAAGAGGAACTCGTGAGAGGGAGGACTGCAGATTTCAATCACTGTTAGGCCTCAAGGGAAGCCTAATTAGGCAAAGAATTGAAGGGGAGCATTCTCTGTGGCGCTCTTTTCACTTATTATGCAGGTAGGCTTTGTGGATATTACAGAAAATTTTAAACTTTAGTGTGTTGAAAAGTTGCTTCAATTTTTTACCAATGGTAATTTGGAGACTTATGTGATGCTTCAATTAAAAAGATTTTCTACAACTAATAAAATTCAATAACTATCTCTTGTTGTTATGCTAATAAATCTGCATTCTGTTAAATGGACAATTTCAACTGATTGAATTCTTTGAGAGTTACAGTATATAACCAGACACTCTGAGATAAGCAGTATGAACAGGAGCATGGTTGCATATGGTTTGTGACCTCAAAGAATGACTCTAATTTGGTCCTCAAAATACTCTTCTCCCTGGCTGCATTTGTAATGCCACTTCTGTGGTTCCCAGGATGTCTGCTGTCCACATTCCCTGCAGCAATGTGCCCTCTGGACAGCAGCTGGGTGAGCCTGGCTTTCTGTCATACAGGACTTCCTAACTGATGGTGCTCTCCACATCCTCCTCTGAACCACTGACCAACCCAGTAATCCAAGGGAAAGGAACAAATAAACCACCATCATTTGGCCAACTGCTTCCCTGCACTCTCCTGTGTTTCCCATTATGGAAAAAACAACTTCCCACTGCAGAAACCTCACATAGTGGCATCTTATTTTTGTAGCCAGTATAGGTATATGAGTTGTCTCAGCTGTCCTAGGTGTTTATGATGTCCCCATACCAGAAACACAAACTGAAATCACACATTTTAAGTTAACACAGGTTTAAGTACTACTGCTGCTCCCTAGGAGACATTTGGTTATTATTAGCTAGTAAGGCTGCAGCTGTGGTTTGACTGACCCAGGAAAAACTGTCAGTAGAACAAAAGCCTCTGTGGTCTCCTCACCTTCCACAGCTCCTAATGAGAGGAATATGTAGTTAAAAGCCAAGACTAATCTGGAGATAAGCCCATTAACCTTTGGAGGTTGTGCTATCTGTCCCCTGACCTATTATAGGCAGGTAGTGTATATATATTCTAGGTAATTATATGGTCTTATGTGGTTATGCAAATACCTGTGACAGTATCAAACCTAATGACACCCTGCTTATGCAAGTTAGTCTTGTTATCCCATGTTATAGTACTGTGGCAGGAAAGCCTGGACAGACAGCACAAGGTCATGCAGTCGGTAAGTACCTGGACAGGCAGTAGAACTAGTTACTCAAGCTTCATACTGGTTCTCTATTTTCTGTCTTGTCCTTTCCATCCATCTGCCTTTTTATGTGGCTGCATCCCAGTGCTCCACCTTGTTTTCCATTATGGATTACCTTGCACAGTGGCTCAAGTAGGCATAAAATCTTGCAAATACTTGGGATATGACATTGCATTTCCTATTCCATCTTTTTAAGAAAATTTCAAAAACTAAATCTGCAGGCCTTATTTGCAGTCAGTAAAGAAAACATGATCAGACACACCATTCTTAAACTTCAGCTTGTTGGATCTATAATGTATTTTGATTCAAAACTGTCTAATCAAAAAGATTTTATTTTAAAATATATGCCCTTCTGCTGAGTAGTCATTGATTCAGTGTGGAATAAAAAGCCTGCAAATATATGCTTAGCTTCTCAGCATGACCTAGTTCATAGCCATCTGTGTTTACAGTAAGACATCGCCCACATGCATTAGACTGTAAACAGTATCAAACCCCAAAGTTTTTCTTTTTTTCTCTTACACTGACCATATATATTCTTCTCTTCAGTGTGTCTCCATATAGGTATAAGTGTCTGCAAAATTATCTTTTTTTTGAGGTCTAAGGAATCTAACAGTTCTTTGAGCTAGTACTTCAAAGACGCCTTTACAATATTAGAAAATGGAAGAATTGCTAGTTGGTTGTTGTTAGTACCAGGGGAGCATTTATTATCTGCCTAAAACCCTACCTGGTCTTTTAGCAGTGGTTGCATATTCAGACAGCCAGTGGATATTCAAGACCCAGTCAAAATGAGAAAAACTCATGAGTTTCCCAAGTGTGTGAGGGGTGTTGGGGACCCCTCCATTTGGCATTTGGGAACTCTCTCCATGTCAGTTGACTTCACATTGTCTGCAAACTAGCTTTCAAATCAGTGCTGGCGCCAGGAACAGCCACAAAAATTATTTTCAACTCTGTTTCTGCTAGCCTACATATATATTTGTGAATATGATTATGCAAAAGGCTTAAAAGCAAAGATTTCCCATAGATGTCATTGGCAAAGAATGCAATTCAGATCAAGTTAGAACTCAGTATTTTTAATAAGGTTTTAAGAGCACACCCACATTTCAGGTATCATCCAGGAACACAGTTGTGGAACATGTAAAGCTGTTCTTACCAATTTATGACTTCCAGGACAAGGAAATACTCCTGGGCTTATCCATGTTCATAAGAAACATTGCCCATATCTAACAAAAGTAAATTGACTCAGTAAAGAGGGAAGTTCCATGGTTGTTGAAAAGATTATGAAATTCCAGAATTTTCTTGCATCATAGGATTAATGACCATGTGCAGCACCTGAAACAGTCTTGAGATTGTCCTGCATTCCTATACACTGTACAACCACTCCCACTGCCAGAGTGCCAATTGCTGCTGCCATGGAAAAAGACAAGGCATTTGGTGAGAGGGAATCTGAACCCAAAACATCTCTGTGACAAGTGTTTGTAAATGCATATTGTGCATGATGGCATGGGGAGCAACTCACTGATTGCTCTCAGCCAACTTTTCCCTTTTTTTATAAAGTCTTTTGTGACCTCCAGGCATTGACTGAAGGGATTTGAAAAGTCTAGGTTTTGAACAGCACTGCAGAGTCTGTTGCCTGCTTGCCACATGCTTCATTTTTTACTTATTTGAACTGATAAGAATAATGTAACTGCTCTGCTTAAGCCTTAACTATTTCTTGTCTCCCAAGTGTATTGAGAATGAAGTATTATGAATCTAATGAAATATGAGAACTACTTAGAAATTACCTTAAATGCTTGGTTAAATAAAGCAATTATGCTATAATCTTGGGCAGGTACAAGAGCATGTGATAGATAGACAGACAGGATAGACACATGCCTGTCAGCCTGATCTCAGTGCCTGGCAAGGTTATGGAGCAGATCATCCTGAGAGTGATCACAAGAAACATACAGTACAACCAAGGGGTCAGACCCCGCCAGAATGGGTTTAGGAGGGGCAGGTCCAGCCTTACCAACCTGATCTCCTTTTATATCAGCTGACCTGCCTGGTGGATGAGGGGAGGGCTCTGTCTGCCTGTACTTCAGCAAGGCCTCTGACACCATCTCCTGCAGCACTCTCCTGGAAAAGCTGTCAGCCCACGAGACAGGAGCACCCTTCACTGAGTAAGAATGGCTGGATGGCCGGGCCCAGGGAGTGGAGAATGGTGCTGCATCCAGCTGGTGGCTGCTCACCAGTGGTGTCCCTCAGGGGCCTGTGCAGGGCCCAGTGCTGTTTAATATGCTTATTGATAATCTGGATGAAGGGATCGAGTCTACCATTAGCAATTTGCAAATGACACCAAGTTGGGTTGGAATGTTGATCTGCTGTAGGATGGGAAGGCTCTGCAGAGGGAATGGCTGGAGAGATGGGCCAAGACCAATGCCATGACATTCAACAAGGCCAAGTGCTGAGTTCACCACTTTGGCCATAACAACCCCAGGCAGCGCCACAGGCTGGGGAAGACCCACTGAAAACTGGCCCAGAAGAAGAGGATCCGGGAGTGCTGGTGACAGTGACTGAACATGAGCCAGGCTGTGCCCAGGTGGCCAAGAAGGGCAATGGCATCCTGGCCTGTACCAGCAATAGTGCATCCAGCAGGAGCAGGGCAGGGTTTGTCCCCCTGTGCTTGGCACTGGTGAGGCCACACCTGGAGTGCTGTGTCCAATTCTGGGCTCCTCAGTTCAGGAAGGACATTGAAGTGCTGGAACATGTCCAGAGAATGTCAACAAAACTGGTGAAGGGTGTGGAGCATTAGTCCTGTGAGGAGCAGCTGAGGAAGCTGGGGGTGTTTAATCTGAGAGGAGGAGGCTCAGGGGTGACCTTATCGCTCTCTACAACTCCCTGAAAGGAGAGTGCAGCCAGGTGGGGGTCAGTGTCTTCTCACAGGCAACCAGCGCTAGGACAAGAAGACACAGGCTTAAGTTGTGCCAGGAGAGATGTAAACTGGACATTAGGAAGAAATTCTTCATAGGAATATCTAATATCTGATTAGATATTGGAATGGGGTGCCAGGGAGATGGGAGAGTCACTGTCTCTGGAGGTGTTTAAGGAAAAACTGGATGTTGCACTTGGAGCCATAGTCTAGGTGACATTAAAGTAGGTGTTCTGTGTTAGGTTGGACCCAGTAATATCAGAGGTCTTTTCAAATCTAATTGATTGTGTGATTCTGTGTGATTCTGTGACAGGGCAACAGCCAGGATAGAGAAAAGGACAGATCAAACAAACGTAAGCAAATTACAATAAAGAATTTATTTATTTATTTATTTTTATTTACAACATTTTAGGTAACAATAACTTATGCAATGAAGAATAAGAAGTTGCTTATCCTACTGGCCCTCACCAAAAAATTGCCTTGCAGTTTCAACAAGTGGAAGTGTCTGGATGGGTAATCCTATAATAACTAACTCCCTCTGCATTCATATCTCATAGTATCTTGTTAGTGCACCCATATTCTGAGGATGAGTTAGTACTTCATGTACTGGAGTTGCCCTGGCTTAGTCACGTGATGGGGAATTATTTCTCAGAGTGAGCATCCTAAAGAAATACTGAATTGTAAAAATCCAAAAGTAAAATCAGGGCTTTTAAAAGTGGGAAATGAGATCGGATCTGTTCACAAAAAGCTTTGAAGTATTCTAAACTTTTCCTTCTAAGTGAAATGAAAAGAGAAAATGTTTCTTTTTCTTAGTAATTATTATATTTTTCAGTTAAAAATTAATTTTGAAAGCTTTTTAGCTTATCAATATAGCAACTAGAATCAGGCAAAATATTGTCTGGTCTATTCATGCGTTACAATTTGCTGCAACGCAGAAAACCAAATCTATTCTGTCCTCTTAGGAAATCTCCTCATTCAATAAAAGTAGTTTTGTGGTTTTGAATGGAAACTGTAAATACTATGAAAAATCTGAACTGTCTCTTTATCAATATGAGCCTTAATTTTCTTACCAAAAAACTGTTCTCTGCATAATTGATAGGAATACAAATCACTTTGTCTCCCAAAGGATCTCATATCCTGCTACAAGAACATTGTATATTTTTTTGGTCAGAACACCTCTGTGTCCAGCCAGTTGATTGCTTAGATGAAATCTTCTCCTCTTATCTGTCTGTAAACCAAGCCTAAGAACACTGAGAAAACATTCTCTTTAGAGCATATATACAGCCTATTAATCCCTGACCACATGCTCTTCAACATTTAGTATTTTGCTGATGTGTGAACAGAAAATTTTCTTTAGGTTATATGTGGCCAGTAGACGAAATGCTTATTCGGGAAATATCTACCCTTTACTTTATTTGATATTTTGACATCTTCTGGACTTGTGCCACACAAGCTGAAGACCTTAATCAAGCCAGAATTACTTGAGAGAATTTATCTTCCTTGCAGACAGAAGCATCCATATGAATTCTATCCATCCAACAGAATTTCTAATGGTTTCATGGTTTTTCAAATCAAAGTAAATGCATACCCATAATACACTGATTTCCCTGTGAGGGTCTTCATGTGGCCTCTAGTCAGCAAAATCAAATATTTTCACAAAAAGCACAGGTACAGGAGAGCTTTCCACAAGATATATTAACTCATTTGTCTTGGAACCCCAAAATTAGCTACAAAAAGACTGTAAATTCACCAGATGCTTGCTTTTTCTGCATAATCCTCCACAAATTCACTTATCCTCAGATCCCTTTGTGAAGTATTTGTCTTAATTTCTCAGTTCTTTCAGATAGTCTACCAAGTCATTGGACAAGTGAGCACCTACAAAGTACTATGTTAACATTTTGATACAGAATGCATAATTTCAACCCTAATGGAGGTACAGTGGAAAACTGCTGCACAACAGAGTGGCGTGGAAACATATTAGTTTGGGCACAGCATCATCATAACATGCCTACTGGGATCTTGATTATAGCCAGATCAGATTCAACCCATGTAAAATGTGGACAAGGGAGGCTTGGATTCATCTATAAATCTATCCATACTCTAAATCAATTAATAAATTCTAACTAATAAAGTAAGTAAAAACATTTTAAAACATTAGTTACAAAAGTCTTGCATTTTTAAGGCTTCTAAAGTAACAGGTTGTTTGAGTGAGCTAATTAAATCATGGATGCAGTTAAAATTCAACGTAAACTTAAGAAACAAAGTACTTGAAACCTACAGTACTCATATTTGTTACCAATGGATACTGTTCACTCTAATAAATATTAGTAAAAAAATACACCAACTCATTATTCTTAACATGGGTCTCTCTCTCCAATGGCTAATGTAGAATTTTGAAGCAAGATCAGTTATATTTAACCTTTAAGAGCTCTTTCAAAAATAATAGCTAAATGCTGTGCCATACAGAACAAGGTTTATGTTCTCAGATGAAGCACCTTAGGCTTTTCTCAGCTAAATGTATGCATTTGGCTGCAAAACACAGAGACAGTTCCTCGCCAAACAGCAACAAAATCTCTTCACTGAAGAGGGACCAGACCCAGCATTACAGTAGGAGCTTCTGAACATGCCAGCCTACATGTCAAGAGGAAGGGATTCTGTTGGTTTTTTAGGTGTGTGGTTTTTTTAGAAAAAGCATGGATAATCCATCAGTTAATGAGTTAAAATACAACTATGTAAATAAATCAATCAATAAATGTATTTTCCAACAGTGTGAAGGGAATGCCTTTGAATACAATTTAGCAACATGCTCTCTGAGTAAGGATCCTTTTTCTTTGTAGAAATAACAGTGATTTGTATATGTGGCATTTTGGATTTTGTCTCAGTGATTTTATTTTGGAGGGGAGAAGGAAGGGGTTGCTTTCAGGCATTTTCATTCGCTGATGACTTGGACACATAGCAACCATCTGTTCAGCTGGTTCAATCCTGAACATGTTGTCTTCAGAGCAGTGAAAGAACAACAAAATGAATAGACAAAAGATGTCACATATTTTCTGGCAAGCATATATTTGAAAACTTTTGTTATTAAGGCAAAGATTATTTCTGTAAGGTGCATTTACAGCTTTTTCCATTGCTTTTTAAATAGTACAGTATGTAATAAAAAACCACAGCCACGTAAGCAATATAATTTCAAAGATGTCATTGTCTCCAGTTATTGTAGGATTTACAGGAAAGGTGCTCCATTTCTTGAAGCTAATAAAAGTGTCAAATGACAAAACACAGTTTAGATTAATAAGACACAGTTTAGATTAAAAGGTTTCAAAGGGAAAAAAAGAGCCAATTAAAAATTAACCTTGGTGCAGCAATGTAGGCATATCAGTAAGGGTTTATTTAAGAAGACATCCTGCAGGAAGAGGTGTTCTATTATTTACAATATGGCATTCAAACACCAAACATCATGTTAGTGCCAGCGGTAGTGATGGCACATTAATGTATTTTATTTTCTAAGCAAGTACCATAATTTAGTATGGATTTTTATATGTTAAAAAAGGACAGTTGGACAGAGGTAATTTCTGACCTCTATTAATCTATAATTGTGTGAAAATCCACTTTGACAAGAGGTGGGAAAAAGAACATCAAAATATTTCCAATGAGATGAAATGTGATCATGAATAGGAAGAGGCTTAGAGATAAGAGTGGGAGAAGTACAGATAATATCTTGCTGAAACAGAGGAAAACTGCGGAGAGGAGAGGAGAGGAGAGGAGAGGAGAGGAG
>VYXD01010226.1:116180-145744 GCA_013397195.1 Hylia prasina
CGGGACGAACGGGGCCGGGCCAGACCGGGCCGGATTGAGCGGAGGCGGCCGGGAAGGGCGAGGGGCGGCACCGCCGCTGGGCTGTAAGCAGTGGACGGTGCGCGGCGGCCGCAGAGTCTCTCGCGGCGGGCAGCGGAGAGGGAACATGGCGAGCGTAGGAAACGGCACGGAGGAGAGCGGCGGCGGCGGTGAGGAGGTAAACGGAGGGCGACTGCCGGGGGCTCCGGTCGNCTCCGTGCGAGCGTGCCGCGCCGCCGCTCCGGTGTGCGTCCCTCCCGGCGGGCGGGCAGGACCCCGGGCAGGGGGGAGAGGCACAGGTGTGCGGGCAGCGGCGACCCCCGGCTCTGCATAGCGGCCGAGGCCTCGTCCTCGGGGTGTCCGAGAGGGCCCCGTGTGCATGGGGTCTTCCACGGGCATTTTATCTGTCTGGGAAATGCAGTCGGTCAACGCTGTGGTCGATGTAAGATGCGTTTGTAATTTCGCCGTTGTTTTATTAAATGGCCTTCAAACAGCCCAGACAGAAATCCCTTCAAACGATTGCTTGAAATCGAAGATTTTCCTTTTTATACTGTCAGTTTAGGAGAACACGGTAGCAGGATTCCTTGACAAGTATTGTCCTAGATGGTCTTTTGAGAACAGTACTGCCAGACTGAGGCTGTTTTAACTGGAGTGTGCTTTTAAACACAGGTCGCAGTCCTGGCATGTGTATGTGGGAATATAGACTTGATTTTTGACTGCACAGTCTAGAACGAACGATTTCAGTCTTGCATGTGTCCAGCAGCTTCTTCAGGAAGATTGGCAAGGCAAATCTGCCCAAATTTTACTGAAGACAATTTATGAATGAGTATGTAATAGGTTGGGTTTTATTCAGTGCCCAGTGTTTGAGGTGTGGCAGTGTTTTGTACGATGGGGCAAGTGACTAATGTCTATGTAGGACTGGCTGTGCTATGTAGTTCAGTGAAGCTAGCTTGTTCTTGGCTAGAGAATGGGAATACCTGCTAGCCTGTATTTCAGAGCGTGCTGTGAAAGTTTCTACTTCCTAAGGTTATATGTGGCAGCAGTGAAAAGGATATGAAATGCTTGAATTTCATTGTGTACCAGGGTGAATCACTGTAAAATGATAAAGTCATCTCTGTGAAGCTGAGATTTTTTTCTAGTGTAGGGAGAAAAAAGTTGTTAACTAGCTCTTGGAGCTCTCAGTAAGCAAATAGTCAGAATTCACAGTTGTTAAAACAGGTATTCAGCAACTTCGTTGTAGCCTGGCTGTTCTCTGTGAACAGTAGGAAAGAATATAGTTCATTAAGTTTGGTGTTAATGTTGATGCTTTTTAGAAGAAAAGGAGCTGCCATAAAAAAAAAAAAAAGGAAAGGTAGGCATAAAAGACCATGAAAGAGCCATTATTTGAGCAATACTTTGCAAAAAGTGTAAAGTTTTCTCAATATAAACCCAAAACACCTCATGCTCTTTGCATGTGCTTGCTTTGCTTAGTGCTTGATTCTTTGGAGTCTGAGACAGACCTGTGGTGGTACTGCGGAAGGTACTTTCATTTTTCGTGGTCAGATTCCAGAGTTCGGGAGGAGAGGGCACATGGTTATCTTGGGGATGGTCACTGCTTTGGTAACAGAAATTGTCTAGACCACTGCCTTTGCCTACAGGTTAATATAGTCTCTTTACTAATAAATAAATAAGCTTGTTGTGATTTCATGCACGTGGTAATTGTTCTTAAGTGTCTTAGCTTTTTTGTGGTGTTTGCATTGGCTGTGATGCTGAGAAGCAGAGGCAGCAGAACGCTTCTATAAGCCTTTTTTATGAGCTACATGCATCTAAATAGACCATGGCGGATGGAAGCTCTGCTTCCTGATTTAAGTGTACATGCTTAGTACTATATGAACATAGCTTTTAGCAGAGAATTTTGCTTTGCAGGGACTTGTAAATACTTCTCCACTGAAGCTTTGAAGAGGAATATGTTAAGCTAAACATTGAAGTTGTTTCCTACCTAACAGGACATAGACTAGCAAGAACCCTTCTTCTAAGTCCAAACATAATGTACCAGGTAGCTGTCCTCTGCTGTAGTCTGTTCCTGAATAGAATTTGTGCTTTTCCTGGTGCTTCTTGCAGCTCAAGGAAGTGCCAGATATCATGGGTTGGTTTTGGTTTTGGTTTTTTTTTTTTGGCTTGGTTTCTTTTTTTAAAGTTTTGTTTTTGTTGTTTTTTCTGCGGAGTGATGTCTCATTGTCCTGCAGCTGTGCCTTTCTGGTGGGAACAGTGAGAAAATGGTTTGAAGTGTAAATAAATATTTGGGTTTTTTTTAACTAATACAAGTGTATTAGTCCATTGGTGTTTTTTATTTAAAGGAAAAGAAACCCATGAAGAGGAACTAAGACTAAGAGGCTGTATAAATGAGGTAGTGTTATGGGTATACCATCTGGGAAAACAAATGACTTGTTAAACTCAGGATTTTTCTGAGTGCAGTGTTGCTTCTGTGGTGTTGAGATGTGTTTGTGCTCATTCTTTACTAAGGAGCAGTTTCCTGATTACTGTGTGATCAAAGTGTTCACCTGTGGTGTAGCCAGTTGTGAACTCAAACATGATGTATCATCGCCACTTAAACTGCTATATGATACTGGATTCACCCCCTAAAAAAGTTCATACTGATATTCCTTTGGAATGGGTTGGAAATCTAGGACAGATAGACTTAATGTTAAGGGCAAAGTAGCATTCCCAGCCACTGGAGAGTCTTCAAGCAAAACCTTAATTCTTCTCCCCATTCACCCTCTTGCCTCCCCCCTCCCCCCCCNNACTTATTACCCCCCCCCCCCCCCCCCAACTGTCTAAAGATTACTTAAAATAGCGGGACAGATCTGCTTCCCATTAAGTTCACTCTTTGCTGCCCTGGTTTTTCAAAGTCTTAAAGCCAGCTTAATTGGTTACTTGGGGATTCCCTATCAATTAAAAAAAATTAACCCACAAACCCAGCTGAGGTCTTTGTGCATCTGAGGGTTGTGGTTAGACAGAAATGTTTATGATCAAGAAGCATTTAGATGCTAAAATAATTCCTGGTTTAGCCAAAGTGAGCCAGACTAAGGATTATTTACAGATCTGAAGGGGATTTGGTGCCCTTGCTGTGGTAAACTCTAAGGCTTTGTCTTGACTTTGGCTGGGATAGAGTTAATTGGTGCAATGCTGTGTTGGATTTAGTATGAGAATCCTTTGAATAACAGAGATTTCTAGTTGTTGCTAAGTAGTGCTTACCCTAAACCAAGAACTTTCTCAGTCTCATGAGCTGCCAGCCATCAGGTGCACAAGAAGCTGTGAGGGGCCATGAACTGGCCAAAGGTGGCCTGAACTGGCCAAAGTTATACCCTTGAACATCATGCCCAATATATAAACTGGGGGGAGTTGGCTGGGAGGGGCCAGTCACTGCATGGGGATAGTCTGGGTGTGGTAAGAAGTTTTATTGTGGATCACTTTTTTCTCTTGGGTTTTATTCCTTTCTCTTTTCCCCTTTCTATGCTGTTATTGTTATTAATTTTACTTTATTTCAATTATTAAACTGTCTTTATCTCAATCGATGGATTTTACCTTTTCCACCCAATCTTATTCACATCTCACTGGCAAGAGGGGAGAGCAAATTGAGTGGCTGTGTGATATTTGGTTGCTGACTGGTGTTAAACCAGGATAGTCTTTTTCTGGTGCCCAGTAGGAGGTATGGTGAGTCAAGGTAATAACAAATCTGACTAAAATATGTTAGAACAAATTTTTAAAAGCATTTGTTACATGAGTGACATAGGAGGAATACAGGGATGCTTCTCCCCATTGTAAGGAGAAAATTTGTCAATCTAAAGGTCAACTGAGGATGGCCAGGACTGTCAGAACAATAAAAAAAGGTCTTTTTCTTTGATAGGTCAGTAGCAAAAGGCAGTGCAGAAATAACGTTAGCCCATTACAGGATGAGGATGATTGCTTCACAAACAGGGACATAGACAAGGCAGAGATGTTTAATGCTTTCCTTGCCTCTCTTGTCAGCACTGAAAATGGGCTAAGCATGTCACAGCACCCAGAGCTGAAGGACCATGGCCATGAGAATGAAAAACCAGCTGGATTGTCAGAAGTCTGTGGGGCCTGATGGGATTCAGCCAAGAGTACTCAAAAGAGTTGGCTGATGTCATTCATCACAAGATCTCTTTCAATGATTTTTAAATGGTCTTGGGAATCCAGGGAGCTTCCAGTCAATTGCAATCTGGCTAATATTTTCCCAAGAGAAGGGACTACAGAGGTGATCCTGAAAACTACAGGCCTCTCAGTCTTGCTTCAGTGACCGGTAAAAGTGAGGAGGAGATTATTCTGGGAATTACTGAAAAACATCCAAGGGACAATGCAGGTGTTGGTCAGAGCCAGTATTGTTTCATGAAGGGAAAGTCCTACCAGTACCCTCAGAGGAAGAGAAGGTATTTAAATATGTCTAGAAGGTCACAGGCTCTAACTCCAGTGATGGGCATTGCAGCTGAAACAATCTTTACAGGTATTAGTCGCTTGTATAAACAAGAAGAAATAGACACAGAAGTCAGCTCGTGGTAAAGTAGGGTGAAGCAGGGCTGTCACAAGAGCAGGATGAAAAGACCTGCTCTTGTGATAGAAACAAGAAAAGAGACAACAATTCAATACCTATCCCTGAGTGAACTGTGGAATATGTGAAGAGACTTCAGCCATCATCCAGATGAGCACACTGTTACCTGCTGGCTCTGGTGCTGCAATAACAGGGCTAGTAGCCTGGAATTTTAGAGTAGGGAAGCAGCTGGGATTTCTTTCTACAGAAGGGGGAATTAACAAGGCAATTAGGAAAAGATACAAGTCATTACCCTCTGGAGGTGACTCCTGTCAAATGTGAAGGAGAGGTGTCCCTTCAAGGGAGATGTTATATGCCACCTGAGCAAGGGGACCATCATGTCCAGTACCTGAGGGAATCAGCCATGCTAGAGATGATTTATTATGACCAAAACAATGTGCAGATCCAGGTGAAATCCAGTGCACATGGTGGTGGTAACATGACTGGAACGCACCATGCACCTTTGTTGTGTGCCAGTTTATTGGTGGCAATGAGACAAAGCTGGGTAGCTGGGTAGACAAAGAGGCAGTGGTGGTGGGTAAGGTGGCTTGCCAGCTGTGCTGGTTTGAAAGCAAAACCAGTGAGAGACTCCAAGTCAGAAGTACAATTTAATAAGAGCAAAAGAAAAGCAGTAAAATAAAGTAAAATAAAATAAATTCAATAGTATAAAAATACCNGGCAGTACTGAGTCCCTATGGACTTTGCTGTGGAGAAACTGCTTCAAAAAATGGCAAAACAGAAGTTTCAGCAACAACAAAAAGATAGATTCTACTCCCCATTTGCTTGTCCCAGTATCTCTGCACAGTAGGTGTTGTTCTGCTAAAGGGAGAGGATGTAGAGGGTAGACGCAGTGGGTTGCCCTGTGTTTTTATCTGACCGACCACAGAGCGGGCATGAGAAAGTGGGATAGAAAACCTACCTTTAACCCAAGAGGCATTGATACAAGTCATGACAGGCTTGTATTAAGGACAGCTTGGCCAATTCAGCTAATCTGTGCCTCATCTCTAAACTAAGCTATTAAGGAAAATTTAGGTAATGAAGGCCTGAGTTGTCGGGAAAATCAATCCCAAGTGGGTTTTTTTTACCAGGAAGGTTGTTCCTCCAGTCTCCGGTGAGCAGTTTACGAGAGTGGAAGGTCTTATCTTACTCCTAATTTTTTGGAAAGAAATTCTAATCTTGTTTTCTTTTTATGAAATGGGCAGTCCAGTGATCAGGCGTGGAGGGGCCCTGCTCCAGCCAGGGGGAGGAGAGGAGCAACCATGTTTATTGGACTCTGTGGATCCAATGGCCTAGCATGTCAGACCCATGGGTGTGTAAGGTTCTAGTAGACACCAGTGCACGGTGAAGCTGTAAAGAGTCAGAACCCATTTGTATTTTTGGAGTGACAAAGGCATCCCAGTAGCTGACTGTATGAAGGCTGAAGTGAGCTTGAGTGGGAATGAGTGGCAAAAGCACCTTAATGTGATGGCCCCACAGGCGTGTGCATCCTTGGCGCAGGCTGCCTCCGGAAACTACGTTTCAAGGACCCAAAAGGGTACCAGTGGGCTTTTGGTGTCTCGGCCTAGCACCAGCAGAGACACTGTGATTCTCACCCAGAAGCTGATCAGTCGACTCCAGAGCCAAGGAGAGATCAGCAGGACCTGCTTACTCTCTGATAGCACCATACAAGCAGCTAAGGCTAAGGGAGAGTGGAGTCTGACAGTGGCTCTTGTGGCGTGGCTGAAGTCACGCCACTTCCAAGTGCTGCTGTACTGGACAGCTGCTGCTGGGACTTCAATAACAGCTGGAATCAAAGGCAGCCAAGTGGTGCCATGACTGATATTGTTAATGCATTTTTCTCAATCCCTTTGGCAGCGGAGTGTAGGCCACAGTTTGCTTTCACTTGGAGAGGTGTCAGGTACCTCTGGAACTGACTGCCCCAGGATTGAAACACATCTCTGCTGGGGGGATGGAGTGGGGGATATGAGGTGTGATGGGGTGGGAGAGCATTTGTGCAGTATTTAGTTGCTGGCTCAGTTGTAGGTACAAGCCATGACAGGCTTGTATTAAGGACAGCTTGGCCAATTCAGCTAATCTGTGCCTCATCTCTAAACTAAGCTATTAAGGAAAATTTAGGTAATGAAGGTCTTATGATGCATGTTGTACTCCCTTGAACTGCCCAAGCAGGGATAAACGCTGTATAGGCTGGCTTTACTAGCCTGGACAGTTTATCTTCAGAGCTAATTTCAAATGAAACCAGCATCGTCTTTAATTCAAAAGCCGGTTAGTACTTGGTTTAAGTACTCAAGAGTATCATGCACTGCTGCAGCAGCTGCTGCACTTAGGATGAAAGAACTTGCTAATGGTATGCTTCTTTACATCAGTAGCTTAATATAATAATGCACTTTAGAATAAATGATAGAATGTGCAGCACTGGCTGTTTCTCTCTCATGTTTATGCTGAGGATTCTTCTGCAGTCTCAGCAGTGAGAGATGGTGGTAGCTGCATTTGCACAGAGACTTGGAGAAACTGGAAGTAAGCAAGCTACTGTGGTACCTTTTTCACCTTAAAAACTAGAATGTGTTGGAAATATGGAGTTGGGAAGTGGTAGTGGGGGTGCTTCTTCTGCTGAAGGGTATTTTTTTAAAAAAAAAATCCTCATCTGACTTGTATGCTTTTGTTTCTTTGAGAAATAGATTTTGCTCAACTGAAGAATGTAAAATTTATACTCCTCTTGTCTGGTTTTTCCAAAGTGTTGTGCTTTGGCACATGGCTCATCTTTTTTTTTTTCTGGTTCTGTGTTGGTCTTTCCTGCTGTCATAGCACATTTGCATCGAAGATAAGGACCATTTTGTTTCAGCAGCACAAATGGAAAACTAAACATGACTAATAATTTCTTTTTTAATAAGTAAAATGAGGTTGCTGTCTCTTCGTCCAAGATTCTGAAGTTCTTAAGTTCAAATAAAATTTTGCTTTACTTAATACCTGTTGAGTATACCTGTGTAACTGTTGAGAGGTACCTGTGTTTCCTTGTGACTACTATACAAAATAAGGATGCGTACTCCAATTTTATACTATCTGTGTTGTTCTGAGATGGCTTACTTTTATTTTTTGTGTTTTTCATTTCTTATTTGCCTTCTAGAATCATGCATTTTTGTTCCTTGGTTGACAGCAACCAAATTCGAAAGCTGGGTAGCCAAAGAAACGGAGTCTTTATTGATTTACTGGAGGCAAAAAGGAGTATGCAGTATTCCAATTAAATTTTCTTATTTAATATTCACTTTTATTAACCTGTGAGCTGTTTCTCCTCAGAGGAAGAGATAAAAGGTGCAGAAGATATGGGAAAAGGTGAAGTCACTGTAGAAAACAGCATGTGCCTCTTAGGGAAACAGAGCTGATGTAAATTGGGAAAGCTGTGTACCTATGAAGTGAATTTTAAAAGGGAAGTAAATTTTGCTTTTACTTCTCTGAGGTTTGGTTTTTGGGTTTGTTTGTTTGGGGTTTTTGTTTGGTTTTTATTTCTTGGAGGAGGGGTGTGAGGTGATGATGCTTAAATACTTACTTGTATATGAATGGAAAACATGTGTAACCAAAAGGAAGAGTTAGGTTTTTTTCTTAAGGTTTTGGGTATTCTTTGTGTATTGAACTGCTGCTATTCTGGCCTGAGAAGTAGCATCCAAAATCTTTTAATGTAGCCTTTACTTGGAGCAGTGGAAGTTAACTGTCATTACAATTGCAAATTGTATTATTGCCTTGGTAATTGTAGCTAAAGGCCCCCCACCCAGGGCAGGGACGCCTCCCACTAGACCAGGTTGCTCAAGGCCTTGTCCGTCCTAGCCTTGAACACCTCCGGGGTTGAGCCATCCACAAGTCTAGAAAGGCAGATGTAGTTCTTCCACAACCTATATAGAAAGACAGTTCTGTTTCATATATCAGCTTAAAGGGGAATGGTTTCCTTCTTGTAGTTCCAGTCAATCTGTGTGAGAGTCATGACTTTGTAGAAACATATTTGGTTCTTCAAATGTTTATTCTTTTGCTGACATGTTGGTGCCAATATGCCTGGAAAAACCCCTAGGCCTGATGAGCTTATTGAAACTGCTGGAAGTTGATGCCTTGGCTTGGATAAAGGTCCTTACTGGGCCCCTCTCTTGGCAAAGAGGTTGTTTGTTGAAAGAGAAAAGGAACTTAGTTGCTTCTTGACAGACCATGCATTACTTAGCTGCAAGGAGCAGGAAGACTGAACAAAGGAGTAGGTGACAGGCATGTCTGACCTTATGTCTCCTGTCTTAATAAATCCCCTATAGCTTGCCTAATCATAGGGACATATTTGAAAATGTCCTTCCTATTGCAGCTAGTATGGCTTTCTTTTCCTGCGTGACAATAGCAGAGGAGGTGGAGATAAGATCACAGTTGTTGGTGACAGGCTGGCAGGAATACAGCCCAGCATACCATGCCCAGTGAATTTAACAAACACTGTTTCTTCTTGATTAATAGAAACAGAATTATATTAGAGGGGACAGAAATGATGGATCACTGCACTCATTTTGAAAAGGGAGCAAAACTGTGCAGCTAAAGACTTGAGAAGCAGTCTGAGAATTGTATACACACTGCTGTTGGTATGTGTTCTTATTAGAGTCTGGACATGGCCAAGACCTGTGTGCCACAGTTGGTTGTGTCTGCTTAAATAGTCAGATGTGTGAGAATTTGTCACAGCTAAAAATTCCTTCTGCTTTTCTGAGCCCTCTCAGGTTCAAAAAAATATTTCTGCTAAGTCAACGGTAAGTAAATATCACAGACGTGTGGACTTAGGCCCAAACACCAAGTGCTAACGGTAAAGTTGTCTTACCAAGCAAGTAAAACTTGCTTGTCATCTTGTTCTGGAGTAAGGAAGTAGTGCTATTACCACATACTAAGGCAAGATAATCTAATATCTTAGTAGCAATGGTATTTTTTGTTGCGATGCAGTGAATGTATCACATTCTTATTCCAGTTCTCTTATGCATTCATTTTGCAATAGAGTGGTATATAAACTTTTGCAAGCCCATGTTTAGGCATACAGCACTCCTTTGATTTCTTGTCATCCCCAGAAGTCAATCTAACACACACTCTTGCTCTCCAGAAATCCTTATTGGAGGGTGTACAAGGACAGTCTGTCATCCAAGCAGAGAAGAGGTTTGTGGAAGAGGAAAACCTGTTGCTGAAAATAATTGTGTGTCTGGCAACTTTGTCAGCATTGATTCTTCTAAAAAGTGTAGTGTTGGATAGATGAATAGGAATACTTGTCTATGAAGTAGTAATATACCAGAGGAAAGAAAAAATATTCCTATTAGCTTTAGTTGAGCAAAGTGAGATTATAGTGATGATAGAGTACATCACATTGACTTTTATTTTCACCAAGAAATAATGGACAAAACCCTCCCACCTTAATTTGGGGAAACAGTTATTCATTACAAAACCAATTTAAAATAATGACTTTGAGAAAAGTCATATATAATATGGGATGTGAAACTTAAGTGCTTTTTTACTTTTTTGATAAAGTGTAGCATAACTGAATACTTAATGAAGTACAGGTTTTTTTTACTCTTCCCAGTAAGAAAAGTATTTTAAAAAGTAATTAACTGCGTCAAGGGAGAATGGTAGTGTTTGCACCATTTTAATCTAAGTATTATATTATAGTTAATGGATGATAAAGATGTAATCTTATAATGTTAACTATTATGTTCCTTGTCAAGAGAGTGTGAAAAGCTTAGGAACTAAACTTTGGAGACAAAGCAGTCTGTCTAAATTTAAGTGTGTGGTTTGGACCAGAGGAAGAACTTTAAGGTAAGACTTGGTGGTTTAAGCATATTACTAAAGAACGCTTAAATCTGTGCCATGTCCAGATGGAGAACCTTAGCAGGAAAAATGTGTGCAGCTCTGGGAAATCCAGTTAAACATGCCTGCCTGTATAGTCCTGCTTCACACAACTGAACTAGCTGGCTCTGTTAAGGTCTGCTCTACTGAGCTTAAGCAAAGTTTTCTAAAAACCTTGGGAAAGAGACGTTCAGTGGCAGCTCAGTGTCTGTCTTGTAATGTCATTTGAATTAAAGTGCCACATATGGTTATAGGTCTGGAAAATATGGGGTAGCTCATGGCCATTCACTTCTAGAAGATGGCATGCTTGATGCTTTGCCGAAGTGCTGTTTCTTCTGCTAAATGTGAACTTGTAATTTCAAGTCATGCTGAGTTGAAGGGATGGCTGAAGTTGTATAGTTAAGCTTCAGAGTGAACATATTTCTCAGCAAGTGACACCGAAGGAGTCTTAAAATCCAAGTTATTTGAATTTATTTGGGATTTTTAGCTGCTGAGTTCATTAAGTTATGTTTGGAGTGGAAGGGTGATGCCAAGAGGTTTGGGTGTCTTCACTGAAGACTAAAAGCTGGGTAGTTGTAAAAGTAAAATCCTTTATTGCATCGTTAAGTCAACTCATGAAGGCAGAGCTATTAGAGTACATAGCAGTACACAGAAGCCTTCTAACATAAAGTCTCTGAGTCCCAAGCAGAAGCCGTAGCATTTTATCAGCTGCAGTAGAGACAGCAGTAGCAACAGCACCTGTATTCTGTGTCCCCCTAAGCATGAGTGTCCTAGCATTCTCAGTGCATTTTATTCTATTTTTAGCCAATCAGGCTTAAACATGAACTTTCTATAACAGTGTTGGATGTATCCTAAGTTAAAATGGATGTACGTTAATATTCGTAAATTCTTACACAATTTCTACGCATACAGCTCTATCTGTTCTATCTAGGAATTTTCAGCAAGGCTTCATTATTTTTGTTATGACTAGAAATTAACTTTGTAAAAGGCAATGTTACTGAACTTTAAACTAGGTATTAGGTCTTTTTCTCTACTCACTGACACAGGCTCTTACTTGCTTAAGACACTTAAAAATCTTCTATTTATTTAAAAGTAAACTTGCATTTAGTGGATAGTCTGGGTGGATTTATGTATCTTAATTTCTCAGAAGATTTTAACTCAATCCTTACATCTTTGGACACTCCTGGATGTCCAGGATGGGGCTCAGGGGGATTTGTACCCCAGCAGAAGTGCAAGCTAAATGCAGATTTCCCGGCTTAGTTCTTTTTTGTGAACTGGAAACAGAAATATAGGGTCTGTCAGTGTCACAAATCAGGTCCCAGGTAGGAGGGTCCTCCTGGAAATCATGCTCTGTATTTATTCGCTTCTGCAGTTCAGGGTTCCACTGAGAAAGACTCCTCCTAACTGCTTTCTTAGTTAGTGCTTGTTGTGAGTTTGTACACTGGAGCACTGAAAAAATGCTTGTAATTTTAAATACTAATGTGTGTGAGTGCAGGATGTTGGGGTATCTAAGGGAAAGTAGGGAAAAAGTTACTGGATAGACTGTACAGCTCTGCGTTCATGGTGCCTTGCATTGGGAGTTTTGTGCTAATCAGCCAGGATGTTCAGCTTTCCGGTGCATCATCACGGGTAGCTGTGCATGGGCACAACTGATGGAATAGTAAAGAAAACATTGTGGGGACAAAGACTAGAGGTTAGGTGGTATAAGCAGCTTATGTGCTTTCTCTGAACAGTTCGAGTTGCAGCATGGAACATAGTTTGTGGTCCTGTGTTAGCTAGTTTTTCTACAAAAAGCAGCTTGTCTTGGCCGATGGGATTTGTAGTTGCCTTGAATTCCTGCCAGTGTTTCTGAATGTGTATTCTTCTGGTGGAGTAGAGAAAGGAAGTCACCTGACATCATTAAAGAGCTGACATCCAGTGGTTAATATTTTGGCTTCTTTTTTTTTATTTTTTTAAACCCACATGATGTGTTGCTTTGTGTTTGATTTCTGTGGAAGTCCTCTGGTGTTAGGAGGACAGGTGGAGTGCAAGAAGGGGAAGCTGAGGTTACATCTTGTGATGGCAACCAAGGACATAGGTCTTGCCTTACAGTTGTCTCTGAAACATGCTCCTCTTGTCCTCAACTGAAAAGTTCTGTGTCTGATCCTTTTTGTTTTAGGTCTAGTCTTTGCTGTAGATTCTTTGCTGTAGATGAGATAAAGCAGTTTTATGATGGAAGATAAACTCTGTATTAGTTCTGTGGTTTGTATCTTTGTAGATCATACCATAGCACTCGGTCTCTTCAGTTTATGTATATGAGGTCTGGTAGCTACTGACCTTAGATTTTAATTGTTGCAGAATTTTGCCGAAATGGTATCTTTCTGGCATTAAAAAATATTCTTACAAAACCAAAACCAAATACTCGTAAAAAAAACACTTACCCTGTGGTAAGTGTTAGTGTGGTCTGAAGAAGTAATTTAAAAAATGCATGTCAAATTTCAAAAACTTTTGCAACAGTGTCCACAAATTGATAAAACCTTTCTAGTATGTAATGACTGTGGGCTAAAGTGAAAGTGGATAAGGATACCAGTAATTGGTAGAGATCAGCTATGACATAAGTAGTTTCCTGGCAGCCTGGAAAAATTGTCTGTCTGATACTTCCCTTTCCATAATTTAAAAGAAGTTCTCTATACCTCCTGTAACATGAGGCTTTTTTCTGTTCTGTGTCTCTGGAGGCTGGCGGAAGGAGGGAAGTGTGCAAGGGGAGGCTCAGTCCTTTGGACTGAAGCATCGTGTAGTCGTGCAGGATTTCCTTTGGCGATGTGCGAGTCACGAGAGCTAGACTGCTGCCGTGTGGGTTTGCTGTAGGGGAACCAGTGCTCTAATTGCCCATGACTGCTCAGGAGGAGGAGGGAGTGTGTGTGCATCAACAGTTGTCGAGAGGCACTGACATACTGTAAACTTACCTTTGTGGTAAAGTAACCCTTTTGGGTAGAAGGAGTGACAGATCTGGTAAACAATGTGTGTTAATCCTGTCCTTGTTATTACATGCCAGCCAGAATTTTCAGAGGCTATAAGTTTTCCATGACCTCAGTAAGCTGTATGGGGGGGTGTGCATGCTGGGAGGTGGAACTATGACTGTCTGTCAATGTCTGTCAAATGTTGCAGCTCCAGCTGGGAAACACATGCTGCTTTCAGTGCACCTGTGCAGGCTGTTTGGTGTCTCTTCTGGATCCTGCAGCTGTACTGCAGTACCTGAAGAAATACCATGCTGTGCTTGGGGATAGACTGGATGAAGAATTGATGTTGGGGAAGTCATGACAGAAGAAGGAAAGCTGCAGACTTATATGGACATTTGACACAGTACCAAAATTTAGGGGGCATTAATAGGATAACTGTTACTTTATGTTAATCAAACTTTGTGCTGCTTGTGCAGTTTTTCTGTTTTATTTTCTTGGTAAGAATCATTGTAACTTCAAATGAGAATGTATTCTTTTTATGTTTGCCTGAAAGTAGCTCAGGAAGAACTAACACTTTAGCTTACTGGCCGGTTAAGTCAAGATCTGATTCTCCTTAGCATAATTTAATGTGACACTTGGTCTGAATGTGAAGCACTGTATTTCTGTGTTAGGAGTTTGGCGTTTTTTTCTGATGGAAATAATCTAGAATGCATGTATAAATCAGTTAATAATTAGTTAATTTTATACTAGTAATGAAGTTAAATTGCCACAACCTTGAGATAATGCATTTCTGTTAATGAAAATAAAGTGGTTTGCCGAAGAGATGGAAACCAATCTTGCACAGAGAGAACAAGCTGTGCTTTGGCCAAAAGTCACTGCTTTAATCTTGTATTACAGACACTTTTAACTGTAGATAATGTTAACTTCTAAAGGTCTCTTCTGTTACTGCAGTTAGTATTTGTCCTGATAATGGATCAGAAAATATAGAGACTTCAAAGTTCTGAAGTAAGAACAACTTTATCAAAAATAGAGTTGTTAGAATGACCATTACTGCAGCAAGATCTTTCAAAGGCAATGAACCAGTTAAGAAAAATAACTTAGATAGCTTTTTCCACTATAAAATAGAACCGTGTGGTGCTAAATATGTACCAACTGCTGTCATATTCTTTACAAATGAGTGACCAGCTGTATATTTAAGAGCATATTTAACCTGAGAAAGGTGGGAGAAGGTTAAAACCTAAGATGCTCATTTTAATGCCCCTTTCCTCTTTTTTATTAGTTATAGGTAAAGCTGGTCTTTATTAGTTATAGGGAAATTGTTTTTAATATGACGTAAACCTATTCTGTTTCCCAGCTTGGGGTCATCTCTGGAAAGTATTAATATCACCAGTGGCAAGGTAATGCGTCTTTAATGAGACTTAGGCTTGTTGATGACATTGTAGTTGATAAGCATTCTGAAACACTGTCAGAATATCCCTCTAGGGAAGCTGTAATTTGATTTTGTCTGGGTAGTGTATATTAAGTGCATGGGGAACCATAATTAGGGCTTTTCCAGGTAGCTGTAGACATCTGTTGGAAGCAGTAAGTACCAAGCATCTTTCCCTTTTCTTCTATCTTCCAGAAATTTTTGGGTGACCAGCAGCATCAAAGGTCACTGCTTTCCAGACTGTGATGGAGAAGCCATTGTTCTTGTAGTTATAGGCATCTAATTTTTGAGATGACACTGAAGTTTGTTTTAATTTCTAATTGTTCATCAGCTCTTTAGTTAACCTAACTTCTAGCAAAAGTGAGTTTTACCTTATCAATCCCTCGTTTCTTCTTGGTGTGTGGGTATGTTTCTGGGGTTGTGATATGTGGTGTCTTAGTTTTGTTTTTGTTGTTTGGTTTTGTTTGATTCCCAGCCATGTCTTGAGTGTTGCATGTTCTATTTACAAGAGAGTGAATAAGTAAGTCTGAATTATGAAGTCTGATCTTTGGCTTCTGACTGCTGAAGTTCTTCATCTGCAGTGGAAAACAGTTTCTCTGAAACAACCACAGTTGTCTGTCCACTCAGCTCGCTGGAAAAACACTGGTATTCCAGGCAAATAATCTTGGGAATTTTTTAAAAAATAGATGAGTTATGTTTATAGGTCAAAGCAATAAATCTGAAATATGTAACCACAGAAATATGTGCATTTTTTCTTTTAGAGGAATGAATTTCACTTTTTATTTTTCATATGAAAATTGTTATGCTGTTATTGAGCAGAACTTGTGCATTTCCATTTCATTTTTGGTGCCTCAAGGCTATTTCTGTCTATGGGAAGGTGAAATAATTTTCTTGTTTTGTAACAGCTTCATCTCCTTCCCTTCTGAACTGAGTATTATTCATGTTTTTCTCTTCATAGGCTATTAATTGTTAATACCAGGATCTAGTGTCAAAGTGTCACATGTAGGTGACAGAGATGAAGAGTTGGAGATATCTTTTCCTTCTTCTGCTCCCCCAAATCATTCTTTCTGCCAAGACAATATTGAAATGATGTTTCTCTCCTATGTTTGGGGTTTTTTTGACAGTAAACATAAAGATGTAGTTTAACTTCCTTCTTATTTTTCTGCTGCTCCTTTCTGTAAGAAATTGCTATGAAGTCTAATGAAGCAGAAGCTAAAAAGTTATTTTTAAGCACTTTATAGGATTTTTAAGCACTTTATAATGCTCAGAGTATTGTCAGTTTTACAGAAATATTAGTAAGTGAAAAGCATCTTATATTTTTGAGAGGAAACCTAAATTTTATTTGGCTCATCAAAATACTTATTCATCAATACTTTATGAATTAGCTGAAGATATATGACAAATTAGCTTTTGGGTCCTGCTGTAATGGTGGGTATTTTTGTTTCTTAACATATGGGAAAATAGGCAGTCCTGAGTTGTGTTTTCTCATGCAACTGCCCATTTAAGCAACAGTTGAATTCTGTCCTTATGTGACACTGTCATCCGATTGTTAATATGCAAGAAAGGTGTCCATAGCAGATTATGTTTCATAAGTCAAGTTCTGAGAACTGTTTTTCTTTTTTTAGTTCGTGCAGGTACTGTGTGCAGTTTGTCGATGTGTGTAGCTGTTTTACCCTATTTTTCTTAACTGCAGATGAATCAAACCCAATTTTTTAGCTGAATGTATTTATTTTGGACTGAGCAGTCTTACAGGCTAAACTTCAGAAGACCAGTGAGTTGCTCTGTTGTTCATCTCCATCTTTCTTTTTTATGAAGTAGTCATTTCTGATATTTGATGCCTCAAAGTTGCCCACAAAAATCAGATTTGGTAACTGATGTGCAACAACCTAGTAATTACACAAGAGAGACATTGATTATTTATTTCAGAGCTGCACCAGCCCAGGTGCTCTGCTTTCCACAGGTCAAGCATGCCCTTCCAGACTTCCCATGCCGTTATTTACATAGAGTCCAATGTTAGCCATCACTGAAGTACAGCCCCTCTGTTTTGTTTAGTTAGTGATTTCCATACAAGTTACATAATCAGGGATGAGTCTTCACCTGAGCAAGGGTCCTCTTGACTTGTACAGCTGGGAGTTTCACTGATTGTGTTGCTATTCTTTGTTATTTTCCAGCTTCTGTTAGCAGTTCTCAGTTCAATCAAGGCAACTAAGGAGAGAGATAGCATGCTGCTGTTTGGTATCCTTGAGTTATCTAAGGAGCTTTCATATTGCTGTAATGTTTAGTAAGTTTTAAATGCACAGTGATTTTAAGTTACCACTTCTGTGGACCTGAAATGTAAAATTCTTAGCCACTAGTTTCTTTGAATCATTTTTAATGTAGTCTTGGCTAAGGCGAAACAAATATTCACAAAGTTTCATAACAGAAAAGGGGGGAAAAAAGGTGTATATATTTATATTCTGTTCCATTTGATAATAAAAGTGTATGGTGAGAAGCTGTTTGGAAACCAGTTTCCTTGCTGAAGACCATATGGGAGGTCATTCTTCTGTAGCCTTAGTTCATATTATTTTTCTTCTTATATCTCACCCAATGTCTTCCCATGGTTGCAGGTTTTCTTGTCTTCAGTACTACCAAGAGAAAAGAAGTTTCATTCATACTCTCACATGCAACATACATACTAGTGCTATTTAGGCTGAGGCTGCCAACTTTTAGCCAAGGTCAATAGGAGGCCTCTCCTATGATTTTAGAAAGCTGCTTCTGCCCTTGTCAGCTGAGTTTTTATTTTAAATCCCTTAAGTTCTGTGAGATGAACCCGCATACAGATAATTTTAACATGAATGTAGTGAAAGGTGTGTTATCCTTTCTTTTCAGTTGAGAAATTTTAGACCTCTCAATGAAGCCTTTTTCTCTTTATGTAGAATCCAGTCATCGACTTCCAAACTGGTGACTTTCCATGGTGGCTGGTGAGCTTTCCATGGCCAGCTGCAGGCCGTCAGTAGGCAGGGCGGCATGCCTGAGGCCAGAGACTGGGTTTCTTGTGCATCATTTTCACCTAGCATTGATTTCTACTTTGAGAACAAGGATGATGTGGGACTGAATTACGAAAGAGTACAAAAGTAGTTAGATGTACTATCTGCTTGAACAGAAGTTTTGATAAAAGCATCTTAAAGTTCATATGCTTGCTAAATGTGCAGCTGTCTTCATAGATTCCCATGCTTTGCAATATCTTAATGTGTGGGCTTCCCAAGGAGGGTGTTACTGATAAGTTTATAAGTTTTATAAGTTACTGATAAGTTGGTTTTTCAAGTCACCTTAAAACTGCTTATTTATTACTGACAAAATAAAGCTGTGACAAGGACAAGTAGTGTGGTTCAGCAATAATATTAAATTCTGGGCAGGAATTCATTATTATTTTATGTGATCTCATTTATCTGTTGAATTAATGAGGATCCTTATTCATGTTATGTTTATATTTTTGAGATAACGCTTTTGGTGGGGCTTTTTTCTTTTGCACAATCAGTATGGACTCCAAATTGTGGCTGGCTTATTTAGATATTATTGGATTTAGTTTTCTGCAGTTGTGTTGTTTTCAGTGGGGAGAATCTAGATGCTTCATACCCTACTTGGTAGTCGTATCTTGTCATAAACCTGAATTTTAAAGGAATATAGTTTAAAGTAGTTAATAGTTTAAAGGAATAGTTTAGATTGATTAAATGGGCCTGTTTCACTTGGAAAAGAGCAGTGTTTAAGCACTTAGCTTGATAAAACATTAAGTGATCTTAAAACAACAGTTTAGGAGTCACGGGATGTAGTCTGAAATCTCCTTAGGGTTGATTTATGATGAATGTGGAAGAAAATAGAGTTCAGATCTGATGCTAGGATCTGTAATAAGGAATGTTTCTTCTTTCTTCCAGTGTGTTAGAATAAAAGTGTAGGTACTGATAGATGTCCTATAATAGTTGAAGAACATCCCTTATGTGCTGCTTTTGTGAGGCTTGAGAGGTGAAGTGTCTGCTGTGAGTAGTCTCTGCTCTCAGTGCTAGCGTGCAGAAACTCTTCCGTTTTTCCGCATTAGCACAGTGTCCATTTATATCTCTGTCTTTCTTTGCTTCACCGAAGTAGAGAGATACATTAGTATCTCTAAGTTATGTAAACTTAATTGTTTTTAAGCCTACTTGCATTTTGGAAAGGATACATCATGAAGATTTAAAGAAATAACGCAATTATCAAACCGAAAAAAAGACTGTGCAATTAAAGAAACATAATTTTGTGACAGTATTATTTTGCTATGTCTTGCGCTAATGATTTTCTGAAATCTGTGGAAGTGTCTTGAGTCATGCCATCTAGTGGCAGTTTTATGTATATTTATGTGGTTTAAATTCTTGGATGGATGTGTACTCTGGAAAAAGTGCACTAAAAATCTGGATTGCGGCATTAATCAGCATTGTACTGAGCATGATAGTTGTTGAACTGTTTTTCTTGGTTCTAGCTTATGTGTTCATATGTTTCTTTTTCTGAGTAGAAGGTCTAGTTGTCCTTTTTGTGGATTTAACTGCAGATCAGATTTCTGGAAGATTTCTGCTGTATGCATGTCCTGTGGACAGGACACCATTATAACAAGGACATACTGGAGTGGGAACTTTGGGACCTGCTGCAGGACAGACCTGGGTCAGGTGAAGGAAATGAATGGAGGACTACATAGACCTCAGTCTCTTCAGCCATGTAAATAATGGAAATGGTGTTGTGTGCTGAAGTGTGGAGGTCACATTCAGTCTTGAAGGAACTTGCTGTGGCCAATGCCTGACAATGCCCTTAACTGGTGCTAAGTAAAAACACTTCCTTTGCATTAAATAGCCTGCATTACTGCAGACTGCAATGAACGAGCACCTCTGGAAACTGTTGTAACATCTCAGCTGTGTCATTTGCAACTTGCAGTGCTGGAATGAGCACTTGAGAATAGACACTTTACTAGGCTTTAATTGCACAAGAATGTACATTTGGTCTCCTTCTGTACTCTGAAGAACAGACAAACTTTATCAATGGCTTGATATATGTATTGATATATATTATATGCATGCATGTATGTATTTGTATATTAAACAGCCTTAGGCCTTTAAGATGCCTGCGTATTATATGTAGCACTTCACTCAATTTTTTTGTTGAACAGGCTTAATTTACAAGTAGATTTTATCACACTACTGGACAAAAAGTGAATTATGTTCTGAGTACTTTTAAAATTACTTGTTTTTTGGTGGGAAGGTGGTCACTCCTAGAACTTGATTGGGGAGGCGCTATTCTAGTTACCTCTGTTGCAGTCCTTTTCTTTATAACTTAGGTTGATGCCACTTTTTTTTGTTGTAATGGGCATGGAATGGAGTAGAAAATGGCTTAGCTTCTCTTCTACTGCCTCCAGCTTTTTTCTGACAGTCTGTAGAGTCAACTGCAAACTTGTGTAAGTGTGGAAATGGGACCAAGATATTAATTTGAATACTTTCTAATACCCATTTTGCATGCAGCGGGAATAGGAAGACATGGGAAACTTTAGAAAAAACCTGTGGATCGGGATTTTAGTTTTCTGGGTTTTTTTTGTTTCTNCAGAGAGGCAGCCTTCAATGGTGGTTTTCTTAGCACCTTTGGAGGAGTCTCTCAAAAGTCTATGACTATTCCCTATGCCTTGGTGTTAGGGGAAAATACTAAAGTTGTACTTCATCCTTTTAAATGTTTGGACAGCCATTTGACCAGTGTGAATGACAGGAATCAAAATTCAGAAGCCACCAGGCAAAGGAGGCATTTACCTAGACAGAATGCAATTTCTCTCTCTGTTTCTTCCTGTATGTAGGTGCTGCTCTTGAATGAAGGTTTGAAAGAGCCTGTAAAAGGTCCACACCACAGTTAGTTTTTCATGTGAACTTCTAGTCATTACTATTATTTTTTAAGTACCTGATAATTAAAAGTACCTTTACTTTTGCTTTTCAAGTTTGTTCTCTCAGGAGAAGTGGAATTGTGCTCAAAAAGCTGTGTTTTGCTTGTTTAGTCCGCTGAATTTCTTCTCTTATCCCCAGAAGTGCCTCAAGGAGGCAATTAGTCTTTAGAGGAGGAGTTTATTAGAAGACTGGTGACTTCTGTCAGTGTCTGGGGTGAGACATGGGTGATGGAATTTCTGTTCAGGATGTTCCTGTTGGTTTCTATTCAGCTTTTTGAAACACCAGTTCTCCTCAGATCAGGAGGATCATTTAATTGACTTTTTCCGAGTTCTTTTAGCTTCCCCCTGTACTTGGCACTGGTTGAGGCCATTCTTGAAATTCTGTGTTCTGGTTTAGGCCCCTCATTCCAGGACAGTGAGGTCCTGTGGAGTGTCCAGAGAAGGACAGTGGAACTGGTGAGGGGTCTGAAGCACAAATCCTGTGAGGAGGGGCTGAGTGAACTGAGGGTGTTTAGCCTGGAGAAGACTCCAGAGAGATCTTATGACTCTCTACAGCTAACTGAAAAGGGTTGTACAGAAGTGAAGGTCAGTCTCCTCCAGGTATCTTCCTGGGACATGCTAAAAATTTGTCCATCATGCTTACAGTTTTTCTTCAGGAAAGGGTAGAAAGCACAGTTACAAGTAGGAATAGTTTCTGTTTGAAGAGTGACTGAATAAGGTAGCAGTCTTTGCCTCAGAAGAGAGATGAGTTGGATGATGTAACAAAAGCTTTCAGAATTTTAAGTGTCAAGGAAAGAGGAAGTACAAATTTATTATTTACTGGTTTTGAATAAATAAAGCTAGGGATTGTTAAACAAAGGCAGTTGGAGCTGGGTTCCAATAGAATTTCTTATTTTGCATGAAATGGGTGTCAGGCTCATGAAATTCCTTACTAATGTTGTAACTCATGAATAAAATAAAGCCTACATGGGATTGAGGAAATCAGACTGGTATTTGTAACAGACATCTACTGAAAATCACAAGATGGCGAAAGTGTATTTAGGCATGGAATTTCCAGAGCTGCCAGAGGCTGGAAAGTGTGAGATGGAGAGGGATATGTGAGGGAGGGCTGTTTGCCCATTTGTCCTTACTACACACTTGTAGAGCCCAATTTTGGAAACTGGAGATACAGAAATAAATGATCTTTGAGCTGAGTTGTTCTGCTCATCTTTACATTTGTGTATTTCTTCCTTTATTTCAATTTGAAATTTGAACCTAGATTGAAAGAGCTTTAAATCTAGGTGGAAAGAAACAACTTCTAGATTTCTGGACTAAGCTGTTCATGTAATTACTGTTAATGTGTGAGCTGGCTGTATGTGTGTGCTCTCCATCATGCATTCCAGACCTCTTGTATGTACTCTTGTATGCATATCGAGTATATCCACAGAACACCTTTTGTTTCATGTGTAGATACACAGCTCAGCTAGTGCAACCCAAATCATCATGAGTGCTGCACAAACTCCTGAGGCGTAAGCCTGTATTGCCTTCTGTAATTTACATGGTGGATGTTTAGAATCTAGAAATGAGAAGATCTTTGGTTTAATTTAGGTGTAGTCTGATGTAGTAGGTCCATAGGAATATGAATATTCCTGTGAATATTCTGATAATTACTGTCTGTTGCAGAAGTAATTGCTATCTGGTAACGGTAAATTTCTGCTGTAATACAAACATATAGATATTAGATTGAAACTTTTTTTTCTTCTGCAGGAAAACTTTGAAGATGCCTATGAAAACATCCCCGTGTAAGTAGAATTTTTTAAAATGTATGTTTTTTAAAGCTCTTTATACAGAAATGCAATACTGTCTGCACATTATTCCAGGGAAACATAATTTTATATGCATTGACTACATTCATGTTTTTCAGAACAGTTAAAGTCCTCAAGAGCTGAGAAACAGAAGTGTCATTAGTTGATATATGTGATGAAATATTTGTCAACAAATGTGAAAATTGTAAAGAATTAAAAATAGGAAATCTAGTAACTTAGTTACGTACCGACAGCTCTAGACATTTCTGCATGGTGAGGAAATAGTCACTTAACATTATTAGGAAAACTTTGGAGCACGCATTATGCAAAACCATCTAAGCAAGATTTACAAATGGAAATTGCTATGTCTTACAATGTACTGCTGCACAGATGTTTTCCTCTAATGAAGTGAGATACAGTAACTTCTCTGGTGTAAGATCTCGTGCTGAAGCAACACCTTTCTTAAACTGTGAAGAAAACACATTATGCTGTTTTTAAGTGGTTTTATTTTTTCTCTAGGATTTTACTGTATTTTTGTGCCATGAAACACATGAGAAGGGGACTTCTGCTGATATCCTCAGATTGCTACAACATATCTAGACCCAGCAGTAGGTTTGGCCTGAATTTCATGGCCAAAACATCCATGGTCTTGGCAAATTGTATTTTACAGATTTGCCAGACTCTATGTTTGTATCTCACCTAGAATAGTACGATCTGATCTGTATAGAACTGAGAAAAATTAAACGTCGTTTCCTGACACTCAGAAGGAAACAAGAGCCTGGCATGTTCAAGTTGAGAGTTCTTCTTGTTAATGATTGCTTATTCTTCCTTTGACTGCATAGCAGTTTGTGTATGACTGGGTAACTTAGCTCTTTGGCCGCTGTTTTCCCTTGGGACAAGGACAAGAGTAACTTTGAAGTACTGTATGAGAACACTTATCCAATATTCATTCCTTCTATGAGAAAGTGGTTTTTTTTGTTTTCTACTGATGTCTGAGCTGGGCATGCTTGTTTATTTTTGGCATGCAGAGCTTTGGGTTGTTCTTCCTGAGTGTCTTTTCTGTGTTCATAGCTGTCTTACAGATACACTTTTTATAATAGAAGTTACGATGTCAGTTTATTCTGGCTGATATTGTTTCCATCTGCAATAAGCATTATGTAGAAGAGTCAATGAAAGATGATAGAGAGAATATTAATGGGACAAAAATTTGTGTTGTTACTTAACATCACATTGAGCATAGTGAATGTGTATATTCTTTTGTATCTGGGTAGGACTTTTCACTAGACTAGACTCCCCTTTCTCAAATTCTTTCAAAGATATGGATATTTCAAAAAGTATGTGTAAGGAACTGAAAAAAGTCTTGAAATGTTTTGTGAAAATCTTCAATCTAATCTTTTTTGAAATGCTTAGTTGTAGTTTTCAAGTGATGTTAGTAGTTTGCCTGAGGGAAAGCCTTTTGTAAATCTAATACGAGGCTGGTTGTTCCTGACCTTTCTCTATCTATTGAGAGAGAACTAATTGTAGTTTTTTCATTACTATATCGAAACAATTAATGGCCAGAGGTTTAAGCTTCTGGGAAGCTGTCTCTATTTTTTTGATTTTGCTGTTGATAACATTCACTTTCATAATTTTTCTGTGTCAGTGTTTCATTCTCCCTTATTTTGGATAGGAAAGTGGCATTGTTAGAGTTCTGTGATGATATGCTTAGTATTGGTTTGAGTGCTTTGTTGCAGTTAGTTTTTATCTAATTGAATTTAACTAAAATGGACCTTTTTTATAGGGAGTTGTGTCAACAAATACTCATGTTTATTTTTGAGATCATTTTTGGTTCAGATTCTGTCAGATATTCATGTTGGTTTAAAGAATTGGAAAAGAATGTCTAACAACCAGATCTTCATAGTAGTTCATACACCACTCTGAAATTCTTAGTGTAAAATATGTATAGAGTAACATGGCTCTGTATTTTGCACCAGTAGAGTCTAATGAATGGTTTTGCTATTCCAATTTGACTTTAATTGGCTTCATTCTTTAAATATTATTGCCTACCTATAGATACCAGATTGTGCAGGTTAGATGTTGAAAGGGCAATGAGTTACTTTAATATGGTCAAATCCTTCTCTAAATCTCATGTGCTGGCTGTCATGTCTGAGGACAGGCCCAGGAGGAAATCAGTCTTTGCTGCAGTGGTTTAAATGTATTAGATTCTCTGTCTAGACTCTTTTGTCATCTTCTACTCATGGTATCTACTGTAGATATCAACAGCAACTCCAAAACATGTAATGAATCACAAAATACTTGCTTTGTAGAAACATGAAGAAACCTTTAAATAGAGTTATTTACTGAAAATTTTGTTCACTGACACTAAAGCTGAAGAAAGGCTATTACAGTAGGTCACTCTCCCATTTTACTTAAAACAAGTGCTAGCGTTTAGTGTCTTCTCTGCCAACAAAAGTACTGAGTTTTCAAAGTACAGGTTTGATAATAACACTTGATAGAGCGTCTTTAACCTTCCAAAGATAATAGGTGGAACATATGTCAAAGTAAATTCACCATTACCTGTTTGTGTTAGCTCAGAACTAGTTTGATTGGCATATTCTGTTGTAAAGGAACTGAGTATCTGGAGACAAACTGTGATTTCTGTTGTGGAAATTGAAGCCTCTGCCAAGCAGTTTTGTGGTGTTAGGCTAGTTTTTACCATTTTCCCACTGGAGTGTCTGCTTCCAAGATTTGGGCTGGGCAGATGTGTTTGACAGAGTTATCTAATGGCTGCCAAGCATCTACAGATTCAAAAACATATGTATATGGAACAGATTTCTGTGTGGTTTATTATTTTATTTAATGCTTGCTAAAAATGCCTCATCAGTACCAAAATCTTACTGTGAAAAAACTACAACTTTAATTTTAGTGTTACTGAACAAGATAACTCTCTACTTCTTTGAATTTTTCAATATATTTCTGCTACCTTAATTTTTAGTCAAATTATTCTGAAAATCTCTTTGTAGAATGCAGATATTCTTGTTTTCTTTTGCCAGAGTGTAATTTTCTAAATTATATTGTCTTTGGCTTTACAACTAGACTGAAAGCGGTTTGAGTTTTCAACAGTTTTTAACCATCACTGTATTATGCATGTACTGACCTTGCCACTGCTATTTTGATTTCTGTATGTATTTTATCCTCTGAAGTTCTCAGTTTGTTTAGAACAGGTACGAAATACTAATTCCATTGGTATTTCTGTCCATTTCATTTTACTTATTGTTCCTTAAAATGTCATCTGTATGTGAAAGGAATAAGTAGCCATCAACTTGTTATGTTTATCCATGCAATCTTCCTTAGATTGCCATGCAGTCTTTCTCTTTGAGGTAAAGGCCAAGATAGTGCCTTTATTTACTACCCCGATATCAGAGGCTTATGCAAATGAATAGCAGCCTTTAGAGCAACTGTATTATGACAGCTGTGTGGGTATGTTTATAGAAGATGTTTTGTAGTTGTTGTTGGGAAGAAACACAGTAGTCTGCCTGACTGCTGCCAGCAGCTCATACGCAGAGGAAGTCCTCCTGTTGTGCTTTTTATATGGGAATTTCAGACACCAGACCCTGAATTATGTCATCAGTGGAAAGATAGTGAGATCTCATTTAAACATGTTTGAAACATGAAGCATTGAAAAAGTGTGAGCTTGCATTCTATAAGCAGATAGATTATTTTTGATCAAGAATGGAACTCTTGGGATTTTTTCTTTATCACACACACCATCACACACTTTTAGCAAAAAGAGGCATACTTCATTGATTCTCTTTTGCATTTTCTTTGCCTACCCGAAGCTGTGTATGGTTAATCCTTGATCCTACCAAAGCAGCTCTGTGTGGTATTACTGGGGTGATGGATTAAGGGCCAGAAGTGTTTAAGGAAGTTAGAGCAGGTTATCCTTGTAATCTTAGATGTGTAGTTAAGATTTTAGTTACACCTGCACATGTGAGTGTTTTGTCAGTGAACAAAACGGAACATTTAAGGAAATGGCTCTAAATTCAAATTTTAATTCAGGGAGCCGATAACTTTTAGGAAGAGTTCCTGTCTTCATAAGTTTAAACTCACATTCTGACATTGTCTTGAGATGGTGAGAACCAGCTGTGGCAATTTAAATGATCAACATTCTATTTTCTTATGTTTGACCCTCAGGGCAGTTTTTCTGTCTAGAAGATATTTTCATAGCTGCATAAATATAAAAATATGACACAGTAGCTACTTTATATTGTAAGTTTCAGGATTTGAAAGAGTGGTAATGATACAGCAGCCTTATCTCTCTGATCTTTCCCCACCCCAAACAGTTCTAAGATTATAAATTTCTAAACTTGGAGTGGTTTTCATTGGGCAATAATTACATCAATCCTAACACGTTTATTGCCATTACACCTTCTGCCTGTGCTGTAAGATTTGTCTGTGTTTGTATTTCAGTAGAAGACTTCAGGCTACATTGTGGTGGTGTTCGTATTGGTATCTTCTGTTCACTTTGAAATGTGTATTTCCACTTGTGTTCATAGCTCCTTAGAGAGGAGGTAGACAGAGACCCAAAGCCAAACCATTTAAGAGACATTGTACACAGAAATGCCCAAAACTCTGCATGTTTTCTTTTTGCAAGCCTTTGCTGTAAGGCTGGTGCACAGAAAGATACCACAGCATGTTTTTCTGTTATTCCATGTTCACCAAAAGAAATCTGTCTTAATTGAGCCTAAATATTTCTTTGCTGCTCTGTGGCTTCATTACAAATTAATTAACACCGTGGCTTTAAACTCACATCATACTTTTGTGGTGGGGCTTTCAGGAGACTTCTGGAATTTATTTAGGTATCATGCTGGAATGCATGATCACATCTCTGTTTTCTTTCTTTAAACATCTTTCAGGAACGTAATCTTTGTTCTGTGCTTTAGTAAAGACTGCATAACAGTATTTGTAGCCCTGCAGCTCAAGAATCGCCTTGTCTGAATAACTTCTGAGACTTGGAAAATAATGTTTACTTTTGGATTGGTGGTACAACCATTAAGATGTAAGTGCTTTAGATAAGAAAATGGAAAGATGAGTTTTAACTCATCGATGAAGAAATAGAATAAATTGGTCACATGTTGAGAAGGAGGATTGTTTTTAAGGAAAACGGACTGAAATCTATTTGTCTGTTTATTTTAAGCTATCAAACAAAAAGCAAATTCTGTTTTTTTACAATGTTGTTTTGGTTGTTTGATTTGGTTGTGTCATGTCCACCCCTTCCCTTCCACTTCCCTAATGAATAAATGCTGTTGCAGAGTGTTTTGGGAATCAGTCTGAGTGGAAGGTGTAGTCAGTTTAGTAGATTTGTTCATTTTCTTTTAAGTCAATCCAGGGAAAAACTTTTGAGCATGGGTTGATACTTGCAGACAGCTTGCTTTTGTCAGCTTTGTGGAAATGTTCTCCTGGCTCACTCAGCTTTTTCTAGAAAATAGTTTCTGAGCCATCAAATGTGGACTGTCTGAAACTTACTCTGTGTTAAAAACAGAACGCAATATGTTTTGTGGGGAAATTGAGTTGACTTCTACGTGACTGGGCAACCTTGACTGAAACTTGTCTACTTTTCATGTACAGGCAGGGTCACAGAAATCCTGGCATTTAGACTTTTCCTACTGCTAATATTGCTAGTATTGTTACTGCCCCTAATATTAACTGACAATATGCATAAGCACTGCTTCAAATGACATGGTAGAGAATTTGGATATATATCTCTCAACTCTTTGGTCTTTAACACTGTTGGGTCAAGCTTTGTGGAAAAGGTAGAATGTCCTGATTTTAAAGGTGTTGTTGTCCATAAATCACAAGTGTCAATCTCATATCTTTGAAAGGTTTACAAGATTTATTAAACTTTTTTACCTGATCATAGCCCTTCCCACAGGTGTTGTAGGAAATACTGTGCAATTCTTTCCCAGTATAAGTAAGAATGTTTTAACAAAAGTAAATTGTTTAAATAAATTGGTTTGAAGTATTACTGCTGATACTACTTAGAAAGCACCTGAAATAAGTAAATGCAAACCCGTGGTTTCCTGCATTTTGCTTTAACAGACTTGTTTGAGAGATTTTTGGGAGTAAATCTCAGTTCATAACAGTAAACATAGCTAGAAATAGGTACTGTTAGTCCAGTTGGTACAGCTTTAAAGCATACCTTTTGAAGGTAGTAGTGGAGGACATAGTTAAATTTTCGCCTGCTTAGCTCCCATGTATGGAGCTTTTGTCATATCTCATCTAGAGAGATTAGATCAAGGGAATGTTAGTAGTATGTTGTAGCTGTTTTGCTTTTGACTCCTGCTGCCTTCTATTGCAGCTGATATTCACGAAGAGAACTGTTTATTAACAGCTCTCTGTGTTGATTTGTTTTGGTCCTGGAACTCTAGCTAAAAATTTGGATTTCTGGGGGGGAAAAAGGTCAAAGGGTTAATTAAACAAAAGTGATGTATCAGTACAGTCAAATAAAGAAAATCAAACATGAGCTGGTTATTTTTCTCCAGTGTTGCTTGCTATCAACTCTCATATATTTGATCTAGTTTTCCTGCAGTTGCTTTAACATACTTTACTGCAGTGTCATTAGCATACTTTTCCTTTTCTGTCTGACTTCAATTGTGGCTTCTTTTTTTTATATTCAGGAAATACTAAGGTGACTCCTTTTTTGTCTTTAAATATAAATTGCTTTGCATTCCTCATGTCTCCATTTTCCCCTTGCAGTTAGGAGCGATGGATTAGAATTAGGCTGCAGCACAGATTGGGAGAATCTCCCAGCATCCTCTCCCTGCAGAGGCATCAGCTTCCAGCATTGACTGTAGCTGCTGCCACTCTTCCTGACATTTCTTTTGAATTTGGCTATGGAGAGTGCCTCTGTTGTCAGCTGCTGGCATGGAAACTTTTATTCTTTTTGCTTGATAACTCATTAATGAAACCTCACAGATATTGAGAAATAAATCAGAATCACTTCTCTCTTTATGCTTTTCTTTGTCTTTTTGTCTTTTTTTTTTTTTTTTTTTTTTTTTTTTTTGCTTGTGTGTGTTTC
>VYXD01010226.1:150083-181712 GCA_013397195.1 Hylia prasina
TGTTTTTTTTTTTGTGTGTGTGGGGGGGGGTTGATTTTTTTTGTTGTTCTTTCTTTCTTTCTTTTAAAAAATTGCTTGATGTTGAATGCATTTTATTATAGTACGCTTTTAAAGTAATTTCTTCTTGTTTGCAAATTTGGCTAGGACAGTACTGCATGGTTTTGCTGCCAGTTGGGTTTTCTTAAATGAATGTTCAGCATACAGAATATTGCATGCATTGGTGAAACAGTGAAGATAGTGAGCCTTCAAAGGAATCAAGTCTGCCTTGCATTGGAAAATTTTTTTCAGTGCTTACCATAAGTATTTATTTACCTTAAATTCTTGCTTCTCATAAAAAGGGGTGTGTGCGTCATGAATGCAGAATTTGGTGTGGAGGTATGACTAGTGGATTTAATACATGGGTAAAATAAGTTACTGTTTACTATACTGGCCAGCTGGCTGAAGTTTTCAGACTTTCTGTATTAAAGGTAATAGCCTAGGATAGGAATTGCTTTATATAAATTGCACATAATTTCAAATGCCTAGCAGTACACTTTAAGGCTTTTTTTAATGGCATTTAGCCATTTTTCTGTTGTGTTATTATAAGTGATGTTGAAGACTGAGTTTTAGATTAAATGGTAAAAGAGTTTGCAACAGTTTTTCTGTTTTCATTAAAAAACCACTGATCACGTGATCTTATGTTTCTCCAGGATTACTTTAACACAAAAGGTTTAAGAATCCTTTTTGTTCATAAACTGGATGTGATTGGCCACTATAAAATAGTGTGATCCCTTAAATATCAAAGATGCAACATGCTTTAATATCTTAACACCAAGAAAAGTTCAACTGTGAGACAGGTTACTCAATTTGATTCTGCATTTCTGAATTATTCTCTGGGTGGGAGATATGCCTAGCATGCCTATACGTGAAAGAAGAAAATTCAGCTTCATGAGGCTTGCCTGATGGCCCTTCAGAGGCTGAGTCCTGTACCTGTCCAACAAGATACTGAAAGACCTGCTAGCTCTGGCGTAGTGTGGGATTGAGGTGCATGTGAAATTTCTTGCATGTGTCAGTACTCCCTCAGAATAGTGCACATTCATGATAATTCCTTTACTTTCAGACTTGATACAGGAATAGTTCCTGAAGGTTGTGCATTTCTGCTTGTATTTGTTTAAAACCAAATCATACAGGAGTCTCTCACTTGGGACATTTAAAAGTAATCCCTTGTATAAGAAAATCCAACACAACTAAAAAGCTATTTCGATTTGCTTTTTTGAACATCCCCTGTATGCAAGTGGATCGTATGACCTTCAGCCATCCTTCACTAAACGCTCTAGAACATAAAATGTAAACCTAATAAACCAGAATATCTCAGTAGAATTTTGCAACAAGTTATTTTGCTTCATTTCATGGTGCTCTTGGTGAGCATTTGTCACGAGAACTAGCGCAACCCACTGCTCTGTGGTAGGTAGGCAGTACTCTTAAAAGTACCTCACCTTGTGTTTGATGACTTGTCTTGCAACTTTTGTCTGTGCAGATAACTAATAAAAGTGATAGCGGATAATACTGTCCCTTAAGAAGTGATCAAAACTGAATTTTGGCACAGCACTAGACAGAAAACTGGAGTATTACTGTTAGCTTGTATATGAGTGATGGATGAGAGGGATAAGATGCAAAAGCCATTTTTCTTTCCAAATTACTAACTTAGCGGTGAGGTGTCCAGTGCTTTCAAAACACAAAATTATTTGAAGAAATATTTCCAGATAGCAGAAATAATATCTGAGTGGTTTGCTGTGTGGTCGCTCAGATACAATGAATATACATGGATGTATGCTAGTCTTAATGTGAAAGTAGTTCCTGCTGGACATTTCAAATCTTTGTAGTTGCTAGCTGTACATATAAAAAAAATCAAATACAGCCTTAAAATAGATATTTCAAGGATGAAACATCAAAAAATGTTGATGAGGAGATAAGCAATCCTGCAGGCTTTTCAGACACAGGAGACTGCCCTCTGTTTGGAGGAGTATTAAATACATAGAAATATATAAATAAGAATCATACTTCACTGGTGTTTCCTTAAATAGACCTGGTAGAGTTGTTTCCTTTTACCCACAGACAGAGACACAGTTTGCCTTTTCTGCTTAGAAAGACTGTGACGCCTTACAGAGGAATGGTGTTGTTGGATCACAAGAGAAATTGACACATGTTGGTGGAAGATAAAAAAGTCAAAGAAAATAAGAGGTACGGGATTTGTACTAGTATTTTACGGAGCTAGGCAGAAAGAAAGCCTAGCTCTGTAAAACAGTTTCTGCCATAGTAAAGGATGACTCTTTCCACTTCACTGAGACCGAAGTAACAGTAGGAATCCTATGACAGGATTTCCTGTTTGAATGTTTGAAGACTGACAGAAATCAACGACAAAGAACCTGTTCCTTAACAACTTCCTTTTTCTTAGTGTATGTTTTTTAAATGGTGCAGAATTAAAAATGTTAGTATTCTTGTCCTAGTGACATACTTCTACTCTGAAGCATAGTTTAAAATTAAAACACAGCAAAAAGAAGGATGCCCAGAACAGACTTTTGCTACAGTAATACAAGGTGTCTGGGTCAGTTGAATCTAAAAAAGAGTTATGTGGTGGTGACAGTTTTTCAAATGTTTTGGAACTTTGCTATATAATAAAACCAGGCAAGAGGCCATCAAGTCCATTTTGGCAATGTAAAGCTGTGCAAGACATGAATATGAAGTTATGATTTAATAATATCTCCATGATTTGTAAACTGTGACCTTTGATACTGTAGTTTTAGTACAACTTTTGATGTTGGCTGGGAGAAAGTCTTCCTCCCAGAAAGTCTTCTGGGAAAAACCCAAGGAGACAGTGGGTTCCAGCCCTCACAGGGCTGGATTTGAGTTTATTTAATGCTGGGCACACATGGAAGTACACAGCACAGGGCCACATGGGTGGAAGAAGCATAGTGTGGTCTGCACATAGCCCCCTTGATGCATGAAGGGAAGGGAAGAGGGATCCTCTCAAGTAAAAAGATTTAAAATGACCACTGTTCTTGGACATTCCTAGGGATCAGTAAAGTTGAAATAGAGTAGTGTACAAAAATACCCAGAGCCTTCTAGCCAAGAGGATGGAACTATGGAATAGATTCTACTGAGGATCAACTGTTATTTGTCATTAGGAAGTTGTGTCGTGGCTGTTCAAGACTGACAACAAGACAGTTATCTTTGTGATATGGTAGAACATAAACAGTTTGATATTGAGTTTTCTTGCACCAATTCTTTGTTGCAAAGGGAAAGATCTACTTCAGGAGGTGTATAAACATTCTGTATAGTGACAGTATCAGTATTCTCTACAACCCCCTGAAAGGAGTCTTCCAGGTTGCTTACAGTAGTCAAGGTTTTAAAGATTTTTGAATATCATTTTACTGCCCTTGAAACCAGCCTGAGTTTTTTTGCTAGGAGCCAGCATGTTGTTGCATATGGTTCACAGGCCTTCTTTAAGGCCAGAGAAATAATTAAGAATATCGCCCAGAGATCTGCCCAAAAGCTGGATAATTCAGAATGCTGTGGTGTATGGGCCTGTACCTAGGGCAGGTGAGCACCTTCGGTGTGCTTGCACCTTACTTCTGAACACGTGCAGAATCCAGAAAAACCAGTAAAATATAACCAGAAAAAAGTTGTTCTGTCACAATGTTCAACACTTCTTAGTAACTGCAGGAAGAAAAGGTCTCTAAATATGACAGTGAGATGACAACAGGCCCTGCAGCTGCTCCAGCCACCTGAAAGACACTGTGATTGCTCCAGTCCCACCGACTGTGTCACTGCCACTGAAACCACTAAAGCAGAGAATCAGCATGGGCTGGTGTCAGTGGCCCCTGCACAGAATCAGAAGGAATGTACATGAAAATCACCCAGTCAAAATGCTTTAGCAAGAACAGTCAAGGACAAGGAGAGTGAAGATGATGGAGCAGAACCATCACAAGGGCGATTTTTCAGAGCCATTATCAAGGCGGTCACAGGACTGAGTGAGGTCTGGGAGACACAAAAGTTTTTCAGCGGTGATCCATGAGTGTATTACTGCCTGGTGAATCTGCTGGTGGGACAATGCAGCCAACAGTGTGGAATGAAAGGGTAAGGAAGCCAAGCCGGGATCACTTGCTAAGGACCCAGACGTTGACAAAACAATGGGGGAAAAGACACAAGTCTTTAGTCTCCAGAGGCGATTCTTATCAAGTGTGAGGGGGAAAGGTATCCCTGTAAAGATTATAATCCATGTAATTTAGGACTCCAGCGATTCAGAGGGAATATGTCATACTCCCCATCTGTGTGGGCCTGTATTTCAGTAACTGACAGCAGGTATCCTCTTCCTCAAGAGAGAGGGTATGGAAGATACACCATGGGGTACCCTACAGTTTTACCTGCAGGACCTTGGAGATGATAGAAGGAAGTGGGATGGATGGAAATACCTCAATTCTAGATGCACTGGTGCTGGAATTGCAGGAAAAAACAACCATAACTGGAAGTTTTTCCAGGAAAGTTGCTGCTCCAGTCTCCAGTGAACAGTTTTTCAGGCAAATTGAAAGGTCTGGTCAAACCACTGAATAGTACAAGTCCATTTTTGCCAGATATGAGTGGAGAACATTGTGAGTGTTGTGACCGGTATTAGAGGGGCTCTGCCTCCACCTGGGCGGAGGAGAGAAATAACCAGGTTTATTGGACTGTGTGGATTTGATGGCCTGGCACAGCAGCCCCATAGGAGTACCAGTCTTTATTAGTCACTGGTGCACAGTGATGACCGTAATGTCATCGAGCTACATAGGGCTGAAATCCATTTCTGGGGTGACAGAGGGATCCAAACAGCTGACTGTACTGGAGGCTGAGACAAGCCTGACTGGCATGAGTGGCAGAAGTAACTTATCTTGACAGGAGCAGAGGCTCTATTCATCCTTGGTGTAGACCATCTCAGGAGAGAATATCTCAAGGATTCAAAAGCCTGTTGGTGGGCTTTCAGTCTATCTGCCCTGTAGATGGAGGAATTTTCGGATGTCCCTTTGCTTCTGGGGCTGAAGAGCAGCAGGTGCCAATTGCCACCACAACAGTGCACCAGAAGTTGTGTCTCACAATCTAGACTCTGTAAATCCAATTTGTAAACTAATTTGTCACCTAGAGAGCCAAGGAGTGATCAGCAAGCCCTGCTTACCCTTTAACATCCCCATATGGCCACTAGGAAAGTCCAGTGGAGAGTGGAGGCTGACAGTCAACTATTGTGGCCTGAATGAAATCGCACCACCTCTGAGTCCTGGTGTACTGGACATATTGGAACTTCCATATGAACTGGAGTCAAAGGCAGCCACGTGGTGCCACAGTTGATACTGCTGTTGTGTTCTTGTCAATCTCTTTGGCAGTGGAGTGCAGGCCACAGTTTGCTTTTGTTTGGAGCTGTGTCCATAGTACCTGGAATTGACGCCAGTGGGAAAGAAACACAGCTGTACTATCTGCCACAGACTGATGAAGACTGGAACAAGGTGAATCTCTGGAACTCCTGCAATGTGTTAGTGAGACCATTTTGTAGAAAATACAGCAGAAGAAGCTATTGAGCAAAGGAAGCAAATAATCCAATCCTTTTAAAAGCTGTTTTTGCCATAAAACAGAATAAGGTAAAGGGACCTACACAAGACATCCAGCTTTTAGGAATCAAATGTCAAGATGGACACTGTTAGATCCCATTGGTTGTTAACATAACAGTGATGTCTCCACCAACTAACAAGGAAAAGACAAAATTTTTTAGGTGTTGTGGGATTTTGGAGAGCGCACATTCCAATTTGCAGTCAGCTTGTAAGCCATCTCTGTCAAGTGACCTGGAAGAAGAATAGTTTCAAATAGGCCCCTGAGCAGCAACAAGCCATTGAACAAATCAAGTAGGAGATAGTTCATGCTGTAGCCCTCGGGCTCGTCTGAACAGAGCAAGATGTAAAAAATGTGCTTTTCATTGCTGCTGAAGAGAATGGACCTACCTGGAGCCTCTGGCACAAAGCTCCAGGGGAGACTTGAGGCTGACCTCTAGGTTTCTGGAGCTGCGCATACAGAGGATCTGAACCCCACTATACTTTAACTGAGAAGGAGATCCTGGCAGCTTTCAAAGTGTCTGAGCTGCTTCAGAGATGATTGGTACTTCTGGCGCCGCAGTTACCTGCATTGAGTCAGATGCTCAAAGGGAGTAGCAGATCATCATGCAGCAGATGCTACATGGAATAAAGGGGTTGCCCCAGTTGCTTAAAGAGTTTGCATAGGAAACCCTTGTCATCCAGGAAGCTTAGAATTAATCATGGACTGGCCAGAAGGCAAAGATTTTTGGAATGTCAGCAGGCTTGCTCTGAAGAGCCCCCACTATATAATAAATTCCCAGAAACTGAGAAGTAATATGTCTTGTTTACTGATGAATCCTTCTGTCTTGTGGGAAAACAGCTGCATGGAATCCTCTATCACAAGTCACAGATATTGCTGGAGGAGAACATGAATTGGGTCAATATGCAGAGATGAAAGCCATCCAATTGGCCTTAGACATTGCTGAAGGAGAGAAATGGCCAATGCTTTCTTTTTTTCTGTACTGATTCATGGATGGTGGCCCTGTGGGGGTGGTGGCAGCAAAGGAAGCAGAATAACTGGCAGCCTAGGGGTGAACCCATCTGGGCTGCTAAGTTGTGGCAAGACATCGCTGCCTGGTCAGAAAGCTATTAGCAAGGGTGAAGGCCAAAGTATGGATTCAACAAACTTTTTTTTTTTCTGTGGACATTTTATGAACATTTGACAGGTGTTCCACAGACTAGGGGAATGTCTGTCTGTATATCCATCAAAATACATAAGTAGGGAAGGTGATGGGATATTGGGAAGCATGAAATGTGGTGTGACATAAAGGGTATAGAGTAAGGGGTGGATAAGTGTTAGCTTTGACTAGGGTAGAGTTAACATTCTTCACAGTGGCTGGTATGGGGTTGTGTTTGGGATTTGTGCTGAACAAAAGGTTGATAATATGGAGATGTTTTTGTTACTGCTGCTCAGGACTTACACACAGGCAAGGCCTTTTCTGCTTTTCATGTAGTCACACTCTCAAGGACACTGCCCATATGTGGGAGACTGGGAGACACAGCAAGGGCAGGTGACCCAAACTGAGCCCCAAAGGGAAATTCCATGCCATATGACATCATGCTCAGTGTAAGAGCTGAGGGAAGAAGGCGGAAAGGTGGATATTTGTAATGATGGTGTTTGTCTTAAGTCACAGTTACCTGTGACTGGGGCCACTGCTATCCTGGAGATGGCTGGAACCTGCCTGCCCATTGGAAGCACTGAACTGGTTCCTTGTTTTGCTCTGTTTATGTGTGTGGCTTTTGCTTTCCCTATTAGACTGTCTTTATCTCAACCCATGAGCTTTCCAGCTTTTACCCTTCTAGTTCCCTCCCTGATCCTGCTGGTGGGGAAGTGAGTGAGTGGCTGCATGGGGCTTGGCTGTCAGCTGGGCCTAAACCATGACACCAGGTACAAATCCACAGTAATATCACTAGGTGTAAAATCCATAATAATATCACTGAAGTAGTGTTAATCTAATTGCTCTGGGGTAAATTAAAGAATATCCTCATCCAGTATGCTAAAATGTATAAAGTTCCTGTCCATTCCAGGAAAACTATGTGGAGCTAGGGAAAAAAAATAAGATAGAAGGATAGCAACATGAGTCAGAAAGAGAGTGTGAGTCAGCATTACTGACTGAACTGTTCATTAGTCTAGTAACTTGCTGTAGAAATTGGTTTGTGATGTTTTGGGAGTAGAAGAGGAAATCTGCTTGGTCTGAGCCTCTGCATATAAATACCAGCAAAAATAGTCAAGTTGCTTCTGAGTCAGTGTGCTCCTTTCTTCGGACTATTCTGGTATCAAGTTGTGAATCTGAGTTGAAATTAATCCTTCTGGTTAAGTTCCTCTGCTGCAGGATGTAGGAAAACAGTAGAAAATATATGTGAAGAGTAATGAAACAAGAATGAGGAATTTTCTGGTAGAGAATATGATTCACTTATCAGAAACAACAGTTTGAGAAAACTAGCTTCCCAAGTTTTATATCTGAAGTGGCAGAGTAACTTCATAAGCATGCTTGATGCAGGGAACAGTAAATACAATAACTTAAGGAACACTGTTTGCATTGTCTGCGGACTTTGGTCTCAAATAGGCAGCATCGGGGGAACTAGTCTGTAATAGAGGGGAAAAAACATGATAGTCAGGTGCTGGAGGGATCTGCTGCTTACCTGGGAAAACGTAGTTTTGTCATGATGCCCTTTTCATAAAGGACCCTCCTTTATGAAATCATTTGACAAATAATGATATGTACTGTGGTGATGCTCAAGCTGCTGGTGTGATGAGATTTGGGATCCTGATAGCAAACCGTCCACACCTGCAGCTAAAACGCTATCATGTCCATGGATGTGTTAAATGAAATAAAGATTAGATTTTCCATCCAGGGGAAGTTCCAGCAGTTTCTGATTGCAGGGTAGGAACTGTGCAGATTTATAACATACAAGTACAGAAAATGTATTTCTGTTCATTAAGATGAGGTTTAGTAAAGCAGTTGGAAACAAAACATTGCCCTTAGACCTTGATCCTTGTCTTTGGAAAAGTGCTGCAGTGGTGGAGTACTGTAATACTATTTCTCTGCTGTTGCTACTCACATGAGAAGCATATGCTTTTGAGGCTGAACACAAATATTTTGAAACTAAGTGTATAAAGCAGTCATCAGTTGTTAAATTACCTGCAGGTAGCAGTGATCTGCCTTCCCTCAGATTGTTTTATGAACTTTGTGGTTCTTACATGTCTTGCTTGCCATTCTCTTCCCTCTCTTGATTTCAGATGAATGTTCATATTCTGCACAGTCTGTGTAACATTGCTTCACATGGGGTTTTTCTTTCCCATAGCTGAGGGAGCTCTTGGCCCACCACAAAGTTAGTAATCATGCCTGCAAAGGGGAGAGGACCAAAAGGGCCATTTGTCCTCTGTAATTTTGAAGATTCCACTAACCTTAGTATGGACCCTGGCATTTGTATGCGAAGAGACTTGGAACAGGCCATTGCTTCAGTGCTAGTAACAAAATAATTGTAATGTGCAAGTATGAAAAAATAAAACCTCATTTTTGCTGTCTAGTAGATATGAACTTCAGTTACTATGTGGTAGTTTCTTTTTTGGTGGTTTTGTTGTTTTGGGTTTTTTTTTGCCACTAAAGACAACCAGTGCCCATTTGATGTGTAAAGGAAGGAAAATTTCTCCACTCTCCTCCCACCTTTTTTTTACCTTCTTGAAAAACTTTTGAAAGCAACTAACCCATTCTTCCTAGCAGGAAAGGCAGAGCAAATGGAATGAGTAATCTAACTAGGCATGGACCCTGTGAAAGAGTTTTGTTAAACACAAATGTGAAGAGAAGATATAGAAGCATGGGAACACACAGGGTGTAGGGATGATGTGTTAACTCAGGTCCTTGCTTGGGTACTAGGAAGAAAATCAGACTTTAAATCTAGGTAAAAAATACTTATTTGGCTTTTTTTTGCTAGTAGATGTTATTTCTGCAATTAGTTAATAAAATTGAGTGGTTTTTTAAAAAAATGGAACTTATAAGCAAGCCCCTTTTTTTTTATTATTTTTTAACCCTATTCTTTGGGGGGTAAAAAAGCCCCATGTCCAGTCATATTTTCATGTCCACCTCTCTGTTTGTTTGTTTTGTGTGTGTATTAATGTTAGATTTAGAGCAGCTGCACTCCTGTGTTGTTCTCTTCTTAAATTCCTCCTTTAGAGTTCTTCTCTTCTGGTCAGTACTTAAATATTTATCTCATTGACATGATCTGTTGCTTACCACTGCTTACCACTTAACCTTACTTGGAGAAAGCCCATTATCTAGTTTAAACCTGTTGTTCTAAAGCTGTACAGAGATTATCTTTTCCAGATGCAGCTGTGCACATTGATGGGCTGGGTAGCTTCTAGCTGTATGTCACTACCATCGTTGTCAGTTTGTCCCCAGTTTGGACTCTGGTTTGATTTGTCAGTGTTCCTGAGTATTTCAGGCAGAGCTGGCCAAAGACTGGATTTGTTGAGATGGCTTGTTCTTAAGCAAGTGCAAGTGCTTTTACTTGAAGTGAATTAGGACAAACAAAAGCTTTTGGCATATCTACAGGTTTCTGACAGGAGTATTTGTAGTATACCTCTTTGCTGAATGAATGTCTGTTTACTGCTTTTTTTTGATGAAAATATTATCTTGTGATCTCTTCTGAGATTCTGATATGAATACAGAGTCTGGAACAGCATTTGTACTGATGGGAAAGATTGAGACCTTGTACACAGTGATAAATTTTGAGAATTTCTCTGGTAAGAATAGGAGGACAAAGCCATAAATATTGCTTAAATAAGCAGAGGGTGCAGATGTGTCACATAGATACAGTGTTAAGCATGTGATGTGTTTTTGAAAAGCTAAATTTTGAAAAAGAAAGAAAAAAAACGCCAGCACAAAATACCTTCCATGTTACATAAGGAAAAGACTTTTTTTATTATTTTTTGTTTGTTTGTTTATATTTACAGTTTGAGTAAACTAATAATCTTTTTTTAGGGCATCCAAGATGGATCTCAAGTGTGCTCTGGAAGAGTGTTCGATGGCACTGAACTTATTTCTAAATAATAAGTTCTCTGAAGCGCTGGAACTACTTCGTCCATGGTGAGAGTTATTTCCTGAAGTTGTTGTAAACAGACTGTATCTAGTACTGGAATATTAATTTGAGGCCTCTGAAGATAGTAGGTTTAATTTGTTCTTTTTATCTGAAAGCATTTGTCCATATTGGGTTTTTTAATTTATTTTTTGGGTCATTAAAACTATCTCAAAAACTGTTGATGAATTGTTATGTTAGAATTTATCATTCAAGCTGTCTTTCCTCACAAAGAGGAGAAAAGCTGGGGAGCAAGACCTTATTCAATACATCTTTGAACAACTAATTTGTACAGTGAAACTGCTTTTGAAATAGAGAAAAGCTGGAACAAAGCTCCAGAATACTCTTTTTGTTGTGTTTTATATTATGTCTGAGCTTATCTTTAAGCTCATCTTTCGATCTTCTAACTAATTTTCCTTGTTAGCCTGTTGCCTTTCCTCCACTGAGAAAAAAAGCATGGCAGTGCAGATGTAGGGAATTAAAGAATATGGAGAGGTTCACAGGTAAAACCTGTCTTACCTGTGACTTCGTGGGGAGGCCATCTGGGTGGCTGATCTTTGGGACTGGGATCTGCATCCCATCTGCCATTCTTCTGTCTGTGTCCAAAAGGAGCACATGGTATTGAGGGATATGTAGGCCATGTTAACAGAAGGGAGTAATGTTCTTGCTCTGCAGTTTGCTGCTGGTAAGAATGGATTAAGGGAGATGTGTTGGTGTTGTAGGAAGTTCAAGGACAGTTTTAAATGAAACATGAGAAGGATGACACAGCTATCAAATGTTTGCTTTTAGTGCTCTGGAGAGCTCAAGTGAGGAAGGCAGTAGGCCAGGGATATTTTCTCTTAAAATCAGCAGTAGGTAAACTCAAGCTTATTGGATGATGATATTACTCACTTATATTCTCAAGTCTGTTACTTTCCTGCTTAATTCTTCTGTCTTTTCACAAATTAGTAGAAGTGCCTCCTCATTTAATTTTGTATTGCAATGTAAAGTATTGCTTAAATGCACAGGATTCATGTTTTCCCTAGGTCCAAAGATAGTATGTACCATGCACTTGGATACAGCACTATTTTAGTTATGCAAGCTGCAATGACCTTTGAACAGCAGGATATACAAATGGGAATTTCTACAATGAAGGATGCTTTGCAAACCTGCCAAAGGTAAGCTGAAGCAAGCCCAATCACTATGAGATACTAAATCCTATAAGCATTTTTTGTGAAATACCCCAGTTCTGTATGCTTTTAAAGCATACTCTTGTCTGTATGATAGTGGTCTAAGTTGGTAAAGGTGGAGTAAGTCCCACTGTACACTTCTTACTGGTGAGGATATTTTTCCACATGGTATTGTGGAAACAACAGACCTGTCCTGTCTGGATATTAATAGCCACTAAAGTTAGCTAAATGGTTGGTTCACTGTGTAGATGTACACATAAGCTGACATTACATGATTGAACTGTCTGAGCTATTGACAACTGTGACTTTTTGTTTTCCAGCAGTCTAAAGGCCTGTATTTTGAATTTTCCCTCTCAGCATGAAAAAGTCTTTTTTAAAAAGTTGTTTCCAAAGGCTGAACCAATTGTCTAATACAATTAAGCTTGTACTAAGGTTTCTTCTGAAAACCAAATAAGTTTTTTTCATTGTTGTTACAAATGTGTTTAACTTACCTTAAAAGGAAAGAGCTATTATTCACATCAGAAGTCATCTCAGCTGAACATTGTGCTTCTGGTCATCCTTTGAACAGCAAAAAAACCTTAGAAAATAGGTTATGAAAGCTAAAGTTTTAACAAACCTCTGACAAAAATAGAAAATATTTCTGCTTTATTTGTTCTTCATCATATTGGTTAGGCTATATTTTGTCACAATGATTTAAGAAATGACTGCTAAATATTTGTTTAGACGTTTAACATCAGCATGTTAGCCATGGCAAAAAAGAAAAGAAATGGGAAAACATTATCAGATGCTATCTTGAAGAAGAGAAAGTGTCAGCAGTTTCTGCATCTTTTTCATGTGCTACCAGTTTACAGTTTCATCTGAACTATGTTGTTGAGTGTGTCTGAAGATTAGATGTCCCTCTAGTTTAGACAGCTGCATTACAGGATTTGATCTCTGCAGGATATAAACTTTTTATGAGTACTCTGGTCTAGTCTGTCACAAAACTCATAAAAATGCAAGAGGAAGGCAATTAAACGTTCAAAGGTGAAGAATTAGCATAACTGTGCATACCTTAATTGACTCTTCTCTTGTATTTGTTATATTAATGTGTAGCATCATAATCTTGTTGTCAGGATCCCACAATTGTCAGTGTGAAGAGTAGTGTAAACAAATGGTAAGCTAAAGCTTGGTATTTATTATCTGTGACTCCCTGGCTTACGGAGTACATTCGTTTTCTGAATGTAGAATTGTTTCTCTAGCTTCTTCATAAAGCTGAGTTGTTTGTAATTTTTTGTCAAAAAGTAATTTTTGGAATTGAAACATGCAGTTGAGATCTCTTGGAAGTAAAATATGTGATTGTTTTTGCATTTTATATGGCATAAACCACCATAAAATACTGAGGCATTCATGTTGAAAACAGGGCTCCTTTTCATTTTTTCATTCTAATTTTGAATACAAGTTTAAGAAACAAAAAAAAAAGCAATTCATAAAACTTTGAAGTCCAGTTCAAGTGTCTTGCCCAGTGTCAGAGACATCCCTGCAGCTGGTGACTGGCAGTGGGGTTGAAACTGTCATATATCCGAAGTAGATGAATTGAAGTTGCAAGCATGCATTTAATGTTGGATAGGCTTTTTAGCCTAGAGTCATATAAGTCTTTGGACTACTGAAAGAATTGAAACAGTTGACAAACGATCATTTTGCTAAGAATCTCTGCAAATTTTGGTTGGAAATGATGAAGAATTCCAATAATTTAATTCAGACTTGTGTTGAAATGTATGGCTTTCTTTTCTTCCATGCACAACTTATTTAGATTCAGGAAAAGAAGCACAGTGGTGGAATCCTTGTCCAATCTAGTTTCTAAACAGACAGTGGATCAGTTGAGTGAAGGTAAGTGGTTAAATAATACAATTAAAGTAAAAAATGTGAACAAAGCTCATAACTACTCCTACCGATTTATACAAATATGCTTAACTCTGTGACTTGACTAGTATCTTACAGTAATAAACATGCAAACCAACCATGTATATAATCTTTTTTTCTAATTTGAATGCAAAGCTTCAGTGGAGAATTCAGCCTAATTTTTTTTGTCTCTGAGCATGCATGAATTAAGAAAGGAATGCCCTTCACAACACATTATAGGACTGAAGGGAAATTTCCTTTTTTTGACTTAAGACAGCTCCCAGAAGTTTGAGAATCATTGATGCAGAGGAGTACATCCTTGTCATTAGTTGCATTGGAATCTGAATATATTAACAAGTTTTGTGCTTGTCTTTTGCCTTAAGGTGTTTTGGGAAATGGTATCAATACATTGTTCATGGCTCTGAAAATGCTGATCTCCTATTTCTGATTCAGGCAGAATCAAGTATGCATTTTTTTCTAACCTGGCACAAGAATCCTCTTTAATACTTGGACACATCAAACTCACCACGTATGCACTGTACATACAGCAGCCTTATGCATGCGGCTGGTCTTGCAGCATGGGTGCGGAGCAGCTCGTGTCATGTGTGTTAAATCAAATGTACTTTAATGCTGCATGAAGAGAGAAAGTCTGCATGGGGCTTTCAGTTTGTTAAGCATGACTTGGTGAAAACCTGTTCATAATGTCTCAGTGGATGTAGGAAAAGCCTGAACCTCTGTAAGCGTTACCAGTCATCTACAGAAATTGCTTATGAGACGTGGAAGGAGGGCTAAAAGACTGAGTTGCTCTGGGCTGTTAAGCTTAGAATCAGTGAAAAGTACAGGAGACCATCTACCAGAATGTCAGATAGCTTTCGCCATAGACCGAGGTCAGCTCTGACAATGTTTTGTCTGAGAAGAAGGGAAATAAAAGAATTGTGTTGAGACTTGTGTGTTACAGCGATTACTCAGCAGTTATTGAAATGGCAACAGCAGAATTTTGCTTTTTTTTTTTTCTTGTCTTGGCAGCATTTTGTTTGTTCCATTGACCCCAAGAAGACAATATTGACAATGACTTTGCTGATAGTAAATAACTTTTCTTTCTTATATAGAGGAAATGCATGCTGAAATCTGCTATGCTGAATGCTTATTACAGAAGGCAGCTCTCACCTTCGTACAGGTAAAGTCAATTTTTGATTTTGTGTGACTCTGTAATGGAGAGAGATTGGTACTTGTATAACATAATTTCAACAATAGATGTGATATTTAAAACCAAATTTTTTGGTAGTGAATGTTATTTCATGGCAGTGATTGAAAGTTTGGTAAATCATCCTGTGCTGCTCAGTAGACTTCTCTTTTTGTTTGTGTGAATAACCAAAGACAACATTCAGACACCGAGGTGTCACCCTAAGGTGTATTGCTGTGTTATATAAGGTGGCATGTTTAAATGATTTACATCGTGTTGAACAGCGTCCTCTGCCCATATAAAAATACGTTCAAGTGCGAGGAAGTGTGTTGTTTGAAACTTGTGAGTCATTATTTGTATGAATGCAAATGTTTTTCAACTAACATAACTTCAGCCAGTATGCACATGTAATTTCCAATTCAGTCTTGCTCTGTATGCACATGGTGTCAGGAATAATCCAGTAATTAATAAACATTCATTTATATAATGGGCATGCCTTAGCATTGCTGAGGTAACAAAAAAATTCAGCTCACAGAAAGATCTGGTATTTTATACTGTGTGCTGCTGTTGATTTAGGTTGTGTTCAGGGACTTCATNTGAATATATTTTAGATAATCTTTTCCAGTATAAATTATGAGAAACAAGTGAGGCACATAGATACTAAGGTCAGATTAAATTCCTTTGGCAAATACTTATAAACTACTTGATCCAGTATTTAGCCAGAAGTATCAGGAAATACTGTTAATGGAATGCTAGGCTTTTCTATAGCTTTCTTCTTTACTAACTACGTGGAAGCAACCCTCTTTATTTTTGTTGGGTGAGTAGGGTCTGTTTTAACCATGAAAAGAACTTTGAAACAGTTGTTGAGGGAGGTGAGTTAGGACTGTATAAAATAATAATAAACCCCTTAGATGTATATTTTCTGTAAAACACCATGTCTGTGTTGCTTTTGACTGTAATTCCTCACTCTGCTGATTGGTGTGCTGCCCCATATTTTTCATCTTTGACTGACAGTGATTCATTTTAGGATGGTGATATAACAAAAATGTAGCCACTCAGACAGAAATAGAATTCTTGTACTGAAACACTTGCATTTGGGTCTTCAGACTTGCAGACAAGACAGATGAGGTCTTTTCCAATGGTGATCCTTTTATGGAAGCCAGAATTTCCTTTGTTTGAGTACTCTGAGGCCTTTTTTTTGGTGTTTTTTTCATTTTCCATGTTGTATATACTGTCCCTAAGTATTAAGATGCACATTTCAGAAATGCCAGCACGTTCTTTTGTGTGAATTCTAGGAGAAAAAAATTTCATCCTGTTGAACTGATAATGTCTTGCTTTTCAGAAATTTAGTTTTGATGACAAGTACATGTGGCTTTGTTTTGATTTTTTGGGGGTTAATAAGCACATAAGTTGAGCAATACATGTAGTAACTTCTAATGAGCAATGGAATTTCGTCTGTTCAGGGGGTACTTCAGTTTCTCTTCTGCCAGTTTCTGTAGGCTTCCTTGAGTATGTCAGAATCACCATTTCCAAATGTTCTAAACAATTCCGGCAGCACCATCTGGTGGAGAGCTTTCTTGGTTCATTTATACACATTGCAAATTCTGCTAAAAGTAACAGTTTGACTCTCCTTTTCACCTCTCTCTTCAGTTTTAAGATTTGTAACGTGCACCAAAGAAATGTTTCCCTGGCAACTTAGAGCAAGTGTTAACGTCAGTCTTAGAGACACATCTAGTAACTGAGAAATATTTTCAGTGTTTCGTATGGCATTAACTTATAAATAAATGTAAATGTAGCTGGAGGATTTTTATGTACGTGTTATGTGTAATATGAATGCACAATATTTTACATCTTCCAGGATGAAAATATGATCAACTTTATCAAAGGTGGCCTCAAAATTAGGACAAGTTACCAAATATACAAGTAAGCTATTAGAAAATATCAATAGAGGCAGTTGGAGTGGCATTAATGCCCCCAAAATAGAAGGGAATATTTTTGTATCAATCATGGTCATTAATAAAATTTCTGTGTCATGTTTCCTCTTCCCTCTATTTTTTCTCCATCACAAGGGAATGTCATCAGGTGCTACAGATGACTCAGGGGAACAAAAGCAAAAATGAAACATACTACCAGTTTGAAGGAGGAGTAAAACTTGGAATTGGAGCATTCAACTTGGTATGACTTCTTCCACTACAGATAGGGCATTGAGATAATTCTGTAGGACTGTCTTTCTTTGTATATACAGTAATGTAACTGATCTAACATTTGCACATTTGTAAAAGAGAGTTACAGGCTTTGGAGGCTTCATGCAATATGAAACCAGCTGCAACTTCTGGTATGATCAGCTGCATGATTTACGGGTTGTTTCGACTAGTTTATTCTGTTTCATTCTCTGGAAATAACAAATGGATGTATTTCTGAAGTGAATAAGCAGCTGCATCTACCTGTGTATAGCAGGATTTTTAAAGATGCTTACACGGTGGTTACAGAATAGCTGGAGTGACTGTTTAATTCTAACTCCCCCATGTATCCTGTTCTTTTGCCTCAGTGACATACTCTAGATTCATGTAGATATTGTAGTTGGAAGAATGAACAATAGTTTACTGAGTTTGTGTAAAAAAAATTGCATTTTCTGTACAATTTGCTACAGTTACCTTTTCACATCTGTCATGGCAATGGTGAAAGTTGATTTCTGTCAGTATGTTAATTTCTGAATTATTTCCAAATCAGTCTTGATTGGAGATGGCCAATTTTGACTATGGTCAGAAGAACTGGTCTGTCCGCACCAGACTTTAAAATTCAAGGAACTGTGTTCATAAGTGCTCTCACCTCTCCTATTCTTCATGGAGTCTTCCCAGTAGGTGGCTTAACAGGAAGTGTGTGATGGGCAGAATATATTAGGGTGAATGGAGCTTTCTTAAAACTAACCTTCAAGTAGACCTGCTTCTTAATACTCATTGAAAAGGTGGTTATTGAGTTTGTACATTTCCTGTTGTGTAGGATGTGGAGGATGCAGTTGCAGAGGGAACAAAAATGGTTATAATAGAGGTCTAAAGGATTCTAGCAACACCTAGTATTTCTAAAACCATTATGCTCTCTGATCTGCTGATTCAGTGCTCCCACAGGAGGAACAAGTAGAGTTTCTGTGAGACTCCCAATAAAATGAAATAGTGGTAAAGGAAGATGACAGTTGTAGGTTGTAAGTAATACTAAAATAGATAAGACAGTCATTCCAGAAGACCCACAATTTTTGAGCAGTTCTGACCAGCTGAAGGTAGAAACATCTGTCATTATCTAAGGAGGCACAGCTGGACTATTTTCATGCTGAATGATCATTAGAATTCTTAGCATGCATGTTTGCTTTCAAGTTCTTTTGTATTTTACTTTTTTACTAATGTCTAATAGCATTTAACGTAGTAACTGGCCTTTTTGGTTCATGTTTATAGCAATTTAACTTTTTTTTTGAAGTGTACATGTTTTAAATTATCTTTTTATTTTTAAATATATTTCAGATGCTGTCACTTTTACCAGGAAGGATCCTGCGACTTTTGGAATTTATTGGATTTTCTGGCAATAGGGTATTAGATTTGATACTTGCTTTTTCAAATTCATTTCTTCTCAGATAAAAGACTGGAGGATTTAATGTCGTATATTCTGCGCTAGAAGTATAATCTCGATTGTTTACCAGTATTTTGGTGTTATTAAAAAGATAAATGGGTTAGATGATACAGGCATGAAAACACATACGGTGATATGCTGCTCTTTAACAACCATAGGAAATAACCAGTTTACTTAAGAAGAGATTTTGCCAATACAATTTCCTTTCCTTTTGCTGATCCTTAAGTAGAGGATATCAGCTTTCTTTTCTAGTTGATCTGGTCAGAAATTGACCTTCCTTGCCAGTGAGTGAGGGAAAAATCAAGTCTACATTTTTCCACCCAAAATCTCAGCCCATTTCTTTGGAAAAAAGTATTTCTGAATATCACATGCCACTCTGGAATCTAAGTACGTCTTTCTCTCATGAATGAGAAAAATATTTGTAATTTGTTTTGTAAGTATTTTACAGCTCTTTAAATCTCTTTTTGATGCCCATAAGAAATGAAAAAACAAAATTCAAGCAAAAATGCCTAATAAAATAGCCCTCGGAATTCAGTACGCAACTGAACTTCAAGTTATTAATGCTACACTCACCATATGGTCTTATTGCTGTTAGCTTGTCCACAATATGGTTCTCCTGTTGTAAAATTAGACTTCCGTAGAGAACTGTTCATTCTGTTTCTTCCTCTGAAAAGCTTGGTTCATGCTGAAGCTCTTCCAAAGTAGACGTTTTTCCCTGACTAAAATGCAATAAAGGCTGAAAGAAAAGGAACGATTTTGAAATATCATAGCAGGTTTTTTGTGCGCTGCTTGAATTCTATAATTCATCAAGTTGCTGTTCAGTAAAATTGATCTGTTAATATTTGTTTTGAGGCAAAATTATGTTTGAGAAATCACTGCTTTTGGTCAGGGAAGCTCTGAACTCATCTCAACACCCCCCCAAAGAGTCAAGCTGTTATATAATGGGTCTAAACAGGAACATAAGGGAAATCTCATGTGTTAAGAGCTGCGTAAGGCTCCATGAATCTGGATCTGTCTTTAGACACTGATGTATCAGCAGAATAATATTTTGGTCAGAACCTCAAAGTAGTGGCTGACTTGATGGAAGAGATTGAGGATAATCAGGGTTTTCTGTGAAGGAAGACTCACACCAACATGTGGCACAGCTGGGGGGGTTTACCACCAAACATAGATTGAAGGATGTCATTCTGAAAGGCTTAGAGTCAGAGCATAATGGGAGAGCATTGTAGACCTGTGTGTCTGCATGGTCCATGTGGTGTTCCCATTTCACCAGAGCACTGAAATGCATGATTTTGTTAAGAGTTGGATTAATCTTCTTCCTGAGTGCTATTAGCTGTGACAGAAATGTTTTGGTGGAGGGTTGTGTTGGATTTGAAATATGAAATACATCTGAAAGCAAAACTGAATTTTGATTAGCCAGGAATTTATAGTAACTCTGTGTACTCGTAGTTAATTCTGCATGTGTTTGTGATATTTCTTAGGAGTTGGGCCTCTGCCAACTACGGGAAGGCGCATCTGGCAGCAGTTTGAGGGCCATTCTGTGTACTTTCACCCTGTTGGTTTATCATACTTACGTCTCCTTAATCCTTGGTGAGACCACTGTGTAGCTTTTCAGTCATGCTACACCTTATGATAGATATTGTGATTTATGTTTATAATTGAATTTCAAAATTGTGGCCAAATAGAAGTTTGCTGTATACTTAATTATTATCTAAAATTAATATCCATGACAAAGCTGTGTCTGCAGAAACAGTGAGGGTAGATAGCATTATACCAACATCTTGCTCCATTTGCAGGGCTGTCTCAACAACAAAATATTGCAAAACAGTATTAAGTTAGAAAAGTCATTATCCATAAATTAACATCATATGTTGTGAAAACTATCTCAGAAAAAAGCCTATACACCAGAATTAATTGCTTTTGCCATTTAGAGCTAAAAGTCATAATTAATTCTATATGCTTCTTTGCCATATATTTTCACATTCTTAAATATTTAAGTATTTTAGTACTTGTCCCTCAGGCTCATCAGGAAATTAAGGAGAACTTCATTTCTTCCAGCATCACTTGTATTTCATTACTGAGTTCAAAATTAGGAGAAGAGGCAGCTGAGGAATGTTTTCCTAACTTGCTAAAGCAATTAAAGGGATTTAAAAATGTAACTAGAATCAATAGTGGAACAGTCTAAAAAATATTCCTATAATTTTAGTCTGTTTCTACTTATGGACCTTTAGTACTTTTAAAACACTTAGTATCTTTGGGACAAGATTTAATTTTATAGAAACACAATATTATGAAATAATTCTGCTTTCACGTAAAGATCCACTTACCTGTCAAATATGATTTTAAAACAAAGTCTTAGTCCATGAAACTTGGATTTTTTTTAAGTACATTGAGGTTGGTTTATTATGTTTTCTAGGTACAGGAGAAGCCAACCTTCAGGAAGCAGACAGTCTCCTTGAACCCTACCTCCAGAAATTTCCAAATGTGTGTATTTTTAATAAATTTTATAACAGAAATGTACTTCCCTAAGCTCAAACTCCTAACTGGTTATTTTTCTCATCTCTTTTCAAGGGCTCCATTATTCTATTTTATGCTGCCAGAATAGATATACTGAAAGGAAATTTTGAAAAGGTAAATATTTTTTTCTTTCTAAGGTTCTTGTTTAGTGTTTTGACTGGGCGGGGCGGGGGGAAATAATTAATTAATGTACGTATCAGTTGGACTGATAAGTATGCTGTTATCCCTGTTCACATTCACTGTCAATGTTGATTCCAGCCGTTTATTTAAGTGAGACTGAAAGGGAAGTTTATATCATTTTATTTGTCAGGGGTTCTCCACGTGGGTGCTAGGTAAGAATTTGCTCTGTAATTAGACGTTGGCCTCACATGGAGTTGTAATTGAGCCAGTTTTCATTATTCTGTCTTAACTACTCACAGGCGCAACTGAGGTTCCAAGACTGCATAGCAGCCCAGCAAGAGTGGAAACAGATTCATCATCTCTGTTACTGGGAACTGATGTGGTGCTACACCTTCCAGCAGGACTGGCTTCAAGCATATCGGTATGCAGACCTACTCAGCAAAGAGAGCAGGTGGTCTAAGGTAAATGGGCAGGTGGACATCGTTGTGATATACTGGTGGTCTCTGCAGTTAAAGCTACTTTTCATTTTGCACAATAGCTGTAATGTTTGCCTTCCTGAGAAACTCATAAGCAAAGTCAGGATGATGATAGTTAAATGTCTTAACTGGGTGGATGAATTTTTATTTCATATTTTGAAGCAGCAGAACCATAATCTGGCCCCTCCAAAAATGGAGGTACTTATCCAAGTTGGATGAAAGAAGAAGGATAGGAAAACTGTAAACTTGTCTCTTAAGTCAAGTCCTAACACTCACTACTAAAACTGGGCTGAAGAAACTGTGTTTGGTGTTTATAAACACACACACCTACTCAGCAGATGCTTTGTTACACAAAATGAGAAAGGCTGCTGGGGACAGGATCTCACAAGAAAAGCTGAGCTATCAGATAACTTCTTCCTTGTAAAAACATTTCTCAGGGTATGAACCAAGCACAATGTGTCAATAACCTTTTATGCACTATTATTATCTGTTCCTCTATAGATTACTGTTTTATTACCTTAATTAAAAAGGTATACATCTAATTCTTGGCAAAAAGGGAAGAGAATAGTATATGCAGTGCAACACGCTGTGCAAGCATCTTTAATAGAATTACAGATTCTTTTTCTGCAAAACCCAGTTATTAATCTTTCCTTGAATCAGTACTCAGATACTTCTGTTTTTTTCAAGCATGTCTCTACATGTAACAGATCATATAATAACAGTAATGGAGTTTAATCTCATCTCTTTGCATAACCACTCATCTCAGTGGTTTGCATAATAAATTCTCCTGTTCTTTGCAGGAGATCTTTAGCTTTCTGACTACTATAAAATATCAATAAATACTTTAAAAATAAAACTAGAGCATAAACTATGTGACAGAGGGAATGCTAGACTTTTATAGTTCTACCTGCCTGAGAAATATGGAAACACTTTGCTGCAGCAACTGGGGTGAGAGATTTGAGTCTTTAATGTATTGATTAAATACAGAAAATTAAATATGGTAATCTGTTGCTCTTGTTGCTGTTTCTTTTTGAAATAGGCAATATATGTATTCCAGAAGGCAGCAATTCTGTGTATGCTTCCAGAGGATGATTTGAAGAGGACTGGTGAGGACATAGTGTCTTTATTCAGGTAAACTTTTAAAAAGCAGCTGAATGTGCCCTCTTTTTTCCCCCCATGTCTTTATCTTGTGTGACTTACTTCTTGCTTATAACCATAAACTTTACATTTTTTCTCTTTGCCTTCAGCATTAAAATTGCTTTTATCAGCAAAGATATCCTACAGCTCTGGTCTCCATGGTGTGAAACAATATTAAGATGTCATATTTCAGAGACAAACAGTAAATCTAACTGAAATAAGATAAAAAAACCCCAATAAATAAGTTCTATTTTCCATTTTTCCTTCTTGTAGACAAGTGGATGGTCTAAAACAGAGAATTGCAGGAAAATCTATCCCAACTGAGAAGTTTGCAGTAAGGAAAGCTCGACGCTATGCCTGTCCTCAGCCAGTGAAGCTGATATTACCTGCCTTGGTATTTGTTTTTGCTTTGTTTTCATCCTTTTCAAAAAGAAAAAGCTTACATTATAAAAAAATTTTACATCATTATACAGGGAAGGAATAATATGGTCAGGTATTATGTGTCTGCATTTTAAATTTTTTAAAGAAGTACTACATTCATACAATGTGATTTTTGTGAAAAGTATTAGGGACTGGATCATACTACCAACAAAGCAGCATTCTGAAACAAGCACCAGATTTTTCATGTGACAAGTTCAGCATACAGAAAATTTCATTCACATTCTTTAGGTTGGCATAATTTTAGTCCTTGTCTTCTAGACTCATTAGGACGTTGAGGAGTATTTTGGTACTTTCTGTTTTTCTGATGAAATGAAGAGTAGTGGTTGGTTTTTGCTGTAGTTTTTTTTCCTTGTATTGAGTCTGATTAAAACATGCAGAAGTTAAAGATGCTTTATGAATGCTATTCTAATTTCCCATATTTTAATTTCAGTGGCATTACTATTGCAGTCTGTTTATATGTGCACAGCAGTGATACTTTTCATATGTGTATGGTAAAATCTTTGTACGTGTATAATTTAGCAGCAACTGTACATGAAAACCTAATTTAAGAAGGAATTTCTTATGTTAAAGCTCCTTGATATGGAAAGAGGAGTCCAAAGAAAATTAATCCGCTGGCTCTGAAATGCACTCTATGTTAAATTGCGTGTAGAGGATTAAGTAAAATTTTTGTTGGGCTTGTACAGCAGAGTACTTGTAATTTGTGAGTATATATATTTGGTCTTGCTGTCAAATCCAATATCTTTTAATTTAGGATTTTTTTTGTTATGGATTACCAAACAGTGAATGGTTTATTTCAGTAAGTATGTTAGACAAGACTGCAGAATTGAAACAAATCTAGCATGATGTAGTTGATGATGTCAATAACACTGTTTCAGACTTGGATTGAGCTGGATTTTTCTCTGTCGGAAAACCTACATATTTACCATACAAATACAGTATTTCACCAGTGTATTGTATCAGCTTCAGAATTACATTAGGCTTCATATTTCAGAAGTGTAATTTCAATTACAGTAGAACAAATGATACTCTAATAGGTGATGACTGAGTAAAGATACTGGCTCCTTGTTGGTTAACATTAACCTTCCTTCTCCTTAAGTTTCATAATGTGATAATGTATCAAAACAAGCTTATTGCTTACTGTTGTACTGAGGCATCTGGAAGATTTGTTTCCAAGATCTGCCTTTTTTTTCCAACAAGGTTTTGTAGAAATTATAGTAAAATCATATGTTGGATGTGCCTACTGGAATCACATTTTTATCCAAATGTTGTACCTACTTCCAGTTTGGCTATGTATAGAAGGTAATGGTCTATAGATTAGAGCATATATATATATATATATATATACACACATATATATATATGTGTATGTATATAAACACAAGAGTGTGTTTTTGGGTGCATATTTACATAAGTGTACTGTATATACAAGCACATGCAAATGCACACCTAATTTAAAAATTTACCAATCATCCTTTAGAAAGAAACTACTTTTAGCTCTTTCTTTAGTTCTTGCAGCAGAGGCCACAAGTTGAACCTTAAGCAACGAGTTTTGCTGATTTTTTTATGTGGATCATGGTAAACTGTCCTGATAAAATCAATTTAATTTTTGAAGGTCTGTGAAAATAAGTGATAGTAGAACCAAAACATTCAAAACGTAGAAACCCAGGTTAACTTTGTCAACACACATCCACTTAATTTTTCCTTTCCTATTCATAGATGTTTTGTGCCAAAACAAGCTTTGGTACAAAGCTTGGTGTTTTTATGTACTCAAAAATGCTCCACAACAGCCTTTTCAGAGGCACTCTTTAGTTAAATACTTAGGCAATTCCATGAGTTTTTCTTACCTGTTTGTTTGTTTGTTTGTTTGTTTATTTGTTTTGGGGTTTTTTTGTTGTTTTTTTTTTGATCAGGAAATGATGTATGTCTGGAATGGATTTGCAATTGTGGGCAAAAGAGCAGACCTTACTGAAAACTTACTGGTAACAATTGAAAAAGAAGAAACTGCTCTACAAAATGAAACTAGTAAGTGATTAATTAAGATGGAATTAATAATTGTATAAGAAGTGCTGACATTTTCTATGCTTCTGTCTTCTGATATTCTGTGAAGTGAGTGTTGGCTTTGACAATGTGCTAATTAATCCAAGTATGGAAATTTTGGAGCCACATGAAAGTTAGGAGCAGTTCTTCAATATGTTCTTTATGCAGCTGGATTGATGCTGCAGATGAACACAGAAAACTCAAGGACATGAGATTATTAGTTACAGAACATGACTACTCTAGTTTAGTTTTTCTTGTCTTTGAGAGTGTTCTTGGACCATAGTCTGCTTATGTCTTAAATGTCTGAAAAATACCTTTTTTAAACCAATTTGTATCACACTTTATTACAGAGGAGACATGCTACAGAGAATATGACAAAGTATAAAAGATATGATGAAGTGCTATGCATGAATTAGTCTGTTTTTTTGTTTTGCTTGCTGGCAAAATAGAACATGTTTGCTAGTTGTTAAATGAAACATATTTAACAAATAAATTTTGAGCATGGTTTTACATCTTGGGGTCATGTTTAGAGAATCTGCCCATAACACTTGTAAAAGTATTTAAATTCAGTTATTGCAACTGGTTTACTGCACAAGTACTTGATCTTATCAGATTTTATCAGGGTGGTTCTGTCACCTGTCATTTTAATTTTTTGGTAGAATTCTCTTGAGTTTTACTCAAAAAAAAGAGGTTTACTCTTATTAGAATAAATATTACTGTTTTGCATGTGAAACTTTTAAAACGGTAATTCACTAAAATAATTTCTATTGAACCCAGATTTTAGTCACACCTACAAACCATTTAGCTACTTACTTTTACCAGTGGTTAAAACAGCAATTCTGAAATTTAATATATATCTAAGTTATGATTTACGGTGTAATTTGAGGCAATGCATAAGAAATTATACAGGGACATGCAAGAAATATATAATGGTCAAATCTGGATGGTATAATAAGCCACATGAGAGTAACCATGTTTGAACTGGGTTCCTTTATTTTGTGTTGCTCTTCACTTTTATGCAGAATCAGTATTGTGCCTCATAAGTCTCCAATGTTTTCCTTTTTTGTTTTTGTGATATTAAAAAAAAATGTAGTGATATTCAAGACACTTGCAAATAAAGTAAGTACCATAAGCTCCACATGTAGGGTTCTGGCAGAACCTGCTGGAAATCCAGTGCTGTATTGTGCAGAAGTTTGTAGTAGAAGTACTGCTTATCAGTTGTAACAGTGAAGTAAATTTCCTGTGAAATCCCTAAGTAGAGATATGCAAGGTAGCAAAATAAAAGCAATGGAAAGAAAACCACTGTGTTTTTCTTATGGAATGTCACTGCTTGCAACTAGGATATAGTCTGGAAGTGTATATACTTTCTTTGGTGATTTTTTTTTAGTGATAATTTCTGCCAGATGTAATTTTATTCTGGACTTCACATATGTGATCTTGATCTGCTTTTAAAGATACCGAAGCTGTGAAAATAAAGACTCTGATTACCAGAGTTGCTGCTGAATCCCTAAAAAAAAAGTAAGGCTGCTGGCAGAGTATGACAAGGTGACAATATAATTTTAAGAGACAGTTTTTAGTAGTAGTAATGTCAAAAGATTGCTAAGGTGCTGTGAAAAAAGTGTTGATTATACCCAAAGTCACTTAGGGATTGAGACTTCGTAGAACTGTTTTCATTTCATTTGCTTCACATGACCAGGCACAGCATGGAATCTCGCAGGGACTGAAAGTAATTTTATGTTGTATAGAGCTGAAAATACAGATGGTAGAAGGAAAAAATGAAAGACATTAGAGATGTTTGGGGTTTTTTTNGGTAATGGTACTTCCTTTGGTGTAGAGCACTGCAGCTGCAAAGATGGTTCTCCCACATTTATTGCAAGTTTGTCTGTGTTAAATGAGCCTTTGCATTTGTTGTCATTCAGTGTTAGTGTTTTGGCATAATAGCTTTTATTCTTTTGGGAAATAAGACTAATAGTTGAAGTTGTTAAAGACTGGCGAGCCCTTATTGACATGGGTGCATGCCCCCAGAATTTGAATGAACGAGTCCTTCAGGAGACAGTTGAAGAATCCAACACCTTAGCCCAGCAGAACAGGCTAGAGAGAATTCCAAGTACTCAAGTGCTGCACTTCCACTGTCACTAAAAGCGCAGTCTGTCTGTTACAATCTATCAAGACTTTCTGGGTTTAAACACAGACAGAAATAAGGCTGAACATGGTGGCAAAGCACTTCGCAGAATCCTAAAATGCATTAGTCTTGCATGTTTCAGAACTGTTTACGTAGGATTGCTTTGGCAGACTGTTAAGGAAAAAATTAATGTGACCTTAGAGAGCTGGTAATTAGTTGTAAACAACATCATCTGAAGGGAGAGTGTTTTGCTTCCTGAATTGTTAATGTATGTGGTGCCATCTGTCTATCCATATGTGTTTTCTTTCCTTTCTTTTCCTTCCTTGTACCCAGCAAATGCTACAGACTAAGGGAACTAAAAAGGAACACACTTGTTAAGTAAATTTGGAATTGATTCAAATACCCTCTTTCATCTGGTATTTTTAGTCCTATTGAACATAAAATTATTGAATTTTTCAGATATTATACACTACTAGTGAGGCTTCTCAAACGTTAGAGATGATAAAAGTACTAATAAACATGGTTTCTAGAATTTGTACTGCAAAATGATGCTTCTGAAGTGGTCTGTAGGATGGAGTCATGGTGTGGTTTTACAGGGGTTTTTTTTATGTTACTGGTGCTACTGGAGATCTGCCAGTGCTCTGTAACAGGGGAAGCTATTAAGATAATATGATGGTTTCTGTCTCACTGTAGTTTTAGTTATTGCAAGTAAGAAATCTTTAATTAATGATGTTTATGTAATTAATGTATTTAATTAATGACTGTTTAGTCTCAAGTTGATGAAGTTTATGCCTGTTTGTTCCATATTTCAATTTTTTCTTATTTCTTCTTTGCCTGTCTTTTAAGAGAAAGATATGGATGTCACAGACACATCTTCTTTAGTAGACAATATTTTAAATCATGCCTGAAGGTTATGTATATTTTGAGGTATAGAACATGAGAAACAATGTCCTGAGTTGTACATACATATTCCCTACTGAAAATCTGATTTTCCTTTTCATGATGTCTTCAAATTGTTTGACATATTTCACTTTTACTGTTAGATCACAATGAATACTATGTGGATGATGCGTGCATGTTGCAGCTTCTGAAAGGCCTCTGCCTGAAGCACTTGGGAAGACTCATGCAAGCTGAATTATGTTTCAGTAAAGTAATTCAAAGGTAAAAAAGTAACAGAAATAGACTTGCTAGCTTTTGGTGACATTTCTGATACTCCTGTTGTAGCTGCCATGTTACAATTTTGAATAATTAAACATCATGTTAAGGAGCTGGAATTAAAATACTTCTGAAAGTAGTTAGAGAACCAGAAAATTTGCTTGTATTTTTCTGTAGCAATTTAACACTTCCTATGGTTTTATATATGTGAAATATATGTTTGAGCCTAAATAAATCGAACTGCCAGGTAACATACCCAAATACATTTGGAATTGTATGTGCACAGCTACCGCTATGTAAGGACAATTTATATATGTTTCTTGTTTGTTTGTTTTTTTTTTTAATCGAGTATTTAGTACTTCAGTAGTTAACGTTTTCCCATGTAGATGAGAAGTTGCTGTTACATGTTTTAGCTGAAGACTGGTTTTTCCTGTGTTATGGATTTTCAGGTGTCAGATCCATACCAGCTGTAGTAGCCTTTCTATATAAAACATAAGCCAGGTACTGGTTGTAGTTGAAAACTTCTTAGAAGTTTTTAGGTATTTGGGCTGGAGAAGCATTTTTACATGTGCAGGGTTTCTAACAAGTGATTTAGAAAAATTAATAATTAATAATAGAATTTGTTTTTGAGAATTATGTGTTTTAATTCTCTTGCCATCTTGTTTTCTCTTATACTTTCTAAGATCCCATGTCAGTTTAGTCAAGCACATTGCAAGTTAAAGGGTGGAGGGGTTTAATTGGTTGCAAGTTAAGGGAACACTGTTTGTGAAACATCTTTTTCCAAAGGTAGATGGCAACAGGCAGGCTTTTATAGCTGAGATATTTTAAAAAATCTAAAGACAACATAAAGTGTATGTTTTGCATGGGTGAGAGGAAAAGTGTCTGATCAGTTGAGTACCTACATTTTGTTCAGCTTGATTTTCTACATGTTTGGGGCTGCTATAGTGCTTTAAGACTGTTTATTAATGTGTACAGAATTAACTAGTCAAAAAGGCTTCAGAATAGGTTTTCTGGGTATGTGCTGTTACAGGCCTGATTCCTTTTAGAAGTTAACTGGTCACTCGAGAGAGTTGTAAGTAACCATTTCTATATTTTTCTGGTTTTCTAGTGAGAAGCAAATAAAATATGACAGTTACTTGGTGCCATTCACGCTGTATGAATTGGGTCTTCTGTACAAGCAACAGGATGAGAGAGAAAAAGCAATAAGATACATAGAAACTGCAAAGTAAGTGGATTTTTTTAATCACCTTGTAAATTAGGAATAGCTGTGCATTTGTAGCATTGAAGGCACGTTTTTTCTTCCTTACCAAACAGAAGTAATTATGAATCTGTCTTCTTGATTTGCAGAACTTGGCCAATATAGTTGAATTTTGCAGTTTCATGAAACTGTCCTTCAGACACAGTGGAGTAGACAGATTCAAATAAGACACAGTATGAAGGGGAAAGCTTTCTTCTTGTATGGGCTTCAGAGATGCTGAGGGTCTACTGCATGTATGGGATGAAGCTGGAGAGTCCAGGGATATGTACATACAGGAAGGGATATGTACCATTCTGTCCCAGAGGGCAGCTGTGGGAATTAAATCAGCTCCACTAAGGCTGTTCATAAGAGTATGTTAAAAGCCAGTACACCAGTCTGACCACACACCCCTTTTTCCTTTCACGTGGTGTCACAGAAGACCGTCTGAGAGTAATTAACTGTAGAGCAGCATGTTTGCTGCATTTGTAGATTGTAGTGTGAGATAGAATGTCCCCTGTGTTTACAAGTAGCCCAGTCTTGTAATAGTGTCCCTTCACGGGGGTTTTTTGTTTGTTTTGGGGAGATGGGATTTACAGAATACAATTTCTGAAAATATGATGTTTATTACTCTGGCTGAATTGTGTTCTAAGTTGGAACATACATTTTCTACTAACACCCTTTTCTGTAGTACTTGGGCTTGTCTTTTCATAGCAAATTTCAGTAATTGGGAGGGCTGTTAAAAGGACCAAAATAAGTGAAAGAGATGCTAAGACATGGGTTCAGTTTATCAGGACATTTAATTTTAGCACTGGTCTAAGTCTTCTTTGCTCAATTTGTGGATGTAGCTTTAAATATTTCATAACTCATCCATGTGTCAATCTCCGTTTCCTGTTGAGGGAATAAAGGCTATTAACTTATAAATACATGAAGTAGAAACAATCCAGTCCAAACATCTTTTTCTTAAAATAAGTTGTCTGTTTTGCAGAAACAACTACAAGGAATATTCAATGGAGTCCAGGTTGCACTTCAGAATTCATGCAGCACTTGACAGCTTGAAGGTGTCACCTGCTTCAACGCCTTGAATGAGGAGGGATGCTTTCCATGCATACAATAAATAGCCTACACAATCTTTTTGCAATCTTTTTTTAATCATAGAGAAGAGCATAATGATTGTTTTCTGTCATTCCTGATTTGATGTATGCCATCCTTTTAGATGTTTTCTGTATAGCACCTATACTGTATCTACATGCTCTTTTAAAGAAGACCTTATATTTTGTTTGATAAAAATAATTTAATATTTGACTTGAATGGGGGATATTTTTAAAAAAAAGGTGATGGTGCAATAAAATTTAATGAAAATACTTTATTTTTTTTAATGTAAGAACAGATGCAGATTATGCAGTGGAACTGGTGATAATTTCTGCATTTTTCAAAAGTTTGATTTTCTGCAGTACACTTGAGGCTTTTTTTCCCCTCTGGAACAAGAATGCAGTGTCTGCAGATAACCTTACCCACAGTTTTTGGCATACCATACTCTGAAATTTGTGTTCCAGAGGAAAAATTAGTTGTCTTTGACTTAATTTCATTTTGGGAACAAAATGAACCTGTCTGAAGTGCAATATTTTTACTCTGTCAGATGAAGCTAAGCAGGGCTACAGTCACAATGTCTTTGCAGGTCTGTTTCACTCAAAAGAAGTGCTTACAGGGGATATTTTTCACTTGTAGAAAAGCAGAGCTACAAAAGACATTATGTCCTTGTTCTAAAGTAGAATCAGCAGTCTTAAGTTGATCCTGACAGATTTATTTCACCTGTTTTACAAAAAAAAAAAAAAA
>VYXD01010226.1:181723-193506 GCA_013397195.1 Hylia prasina
AAAAAAAAAAAAAGCCCTGAGAACAGTAATTTTAGAACTTAGACAGGATGTCTTTCCCAGTGAGAAAAGACTGGGAAATTTTGCCTGATGTCTACCCCAGATAATTCTTGGCACAACTGAAACTGATTGCTTCCCATCTTCCCTGCCATCGATCTGGAGAAAAGATTGTTCTTTTCCTTTTTGAAGCCATTGTTTTATATTTGTAGACTACCCTAGTTAGTATTCTCTCTTCCTGGATCCCAACCAAAGTAAATAAAAAATTGGTGGATTTATGTATTTTCCTAATAATGAGTTAGAATTCATATTAACAGAAGTTGATTGTGCATCAAAAAGTGAATCCTCTTTTAAACTTGCAGTTAAGAAAATGTGCATATTCTAGTCTAACTTCTACCAAAAATGTGCAGTAAAATTGATATAAGTGCATGCATTTTTCTTTTCATGCCTATATGCAAAGAGCAGTATCAAATTGATTTTCCCATGTATTTAGATACACATATTCTCTAGCTGTCTGTTCTTAAAAATAAAAATATATTTGATTTTTATTTAAGTATACACCCAATAACTCCTCTTTCACTGGCTGTTGCAAAACTTGCCATTTCCATATTTTATCCGTGTCCAGTATGTTTACTTGTGCACAGTAAATTCATAGTACCTGTGCTCATGTATGTGAATTTCTGCCCTTAACTACCACCCAAGCAAAATCAGGATAAAAGAAAGGGGTGAAAAGTGTGTCCTCAGTAAATGAGTTACTGAATTGTCTAATCAAACAGTCAATGTAATCTAAATGCTATAGCAGTTCTTCTCAGATTACTGAGAACACAGCTTTTTTTTCTAAGACTTATAAATAATGGAGTCATTTAATTGCTTATAATTGTGTAATACAGTGGTATATTTACAGGAGAGGTAAGAGTTTAAAAAAATTAGCTAAATAAAGATAACAGGTCTTTCAAAATGGAAACCTAATCCAAAGTCTTTCTTTGTTGGTTTGGATTTGTGCCTGTTGTAAATGTGTAACTAAGTTATTGTGTAAAATTAAACACATGTAGGTTTGAAGCTTAGATACCCAAGACACTGAATTACTGATAAAATAAGCGTGCTTATTTTCAAATATATTCAGCTGACTGTAGCTAAACTTCAAAACAGAGATTAGCATATGCTGTCAGTTGACTTCTCTAAAGATTTGCCCATTTATATATATATCTGATTGTAAACTGTAGTGAGCATAAATTCATATATTTTCAGAAAATACTATCAATGCATATGTGGGCATTATATGTTCAGTTGAGGTTATTTTGGTTTAATCTGATTGTTGGATTGGGGTCTGCTTCTTTTTTCTGTGGAAGGTGACAGGAACAATTGCCATAAAACTTCTGTGATTGGTGTTCCAAGTAGTACTTCACTCTAGAATAACTGGGACTACAGACTCTCAGGGCAGAGCATGATGTAGTCTCTGATCTCTTGTTTTTGTGGGGAATGCCTTACAGCTAATGTTTTATGGGTGATTTGAGATAGAAATCAAAATTAAGAAAAAATGAACAATCATCTTCCTTAAAAACTGGTATTTTTCAACGTTTAGTACAAAGCTTCAAGAAGCAGTGTACTTTTTTCCATTGGTGATGTAACTGACTGAAGAGGGAGTAAAAAGAACTATTTTCTTCAGTTCAGCCTTCCAAAGGTAATATTAGTTTTCTGTGTATGTTATACTGTGTTTCTTTTGGGATCAGCCTTTTTGCACTCCTGCAGAGAACAGGCTCATCAACACAAATTTGCAGTAACCTCTGTAGTGTTTTAAGGATTTAATAATAAGTGCTATTTAGAGCTTGTCTCCTTTCTGTGCTGCTGTTCCAAACTTTGCTAGAAAGATTGATGGATCATGAGTCTTAGCATTAAGCTTTATTCTGGACATTTTTTTTCCAAGTCATTAACAGTGGAAATATAAATGTGTGGGAGTGATTTGTAACCCTTTGTAAGGTCTCCACAGAGCTGCAAAAAATGCTCAGTTTTCCATATGCTGCTGAAAGGTGCATGTCTGCTTGACACAATGCATCAGTGATGCAGTATTATTTAGAACGTTATGTCTGAGTTAAGTGATTTGTGTCTAAGAGGTCAGACAAACCAGTCTCTGGATTTTTTTATTTTTTTTTTTTAATCTGATATATTCTGTACTGGGCCTTAAATACATCTCTGGTTTAGTCTTAACTGCTGTTTATAATATTCACCACACATGTTCATCCTCCACGGGAATTTTGAATATTGTGCTGAGACTTAACTAAGCAAAGCTGATCATTTACTTATGATACAATAGCCTCTCTTGATACTAGTAGGAATTATAATATATACAAGAGCAAATTTAATTTGTTAGTTTAAACAAGCAAGGCTAAGCTTACAGTTACATTATGACAAAAGGTAATTTAGTTATTTCTGATAATATATGTCCTGTTTTTTTAAGGTAAGCAATAATAAATTAGCCTAGTTGTAGGACAAAGCTTCTTTAAGAATTGCCTACTTAGAAACTATTACAAAAAACTTCTTGTCTGTGCATATCAATCAAATGTTTATGCTGTTGAAAGATCATTGTACTAAGATTTATAAGTCTTCATTGAGGAGTTTTTAACAGACATTGAAAGCAAGTATATGTTAAAAGAAAGCTGATGCAAGATTGTTACATATCTGTTCTATACACATGGGGTAGCAGCTGTATGTAGCACTTTATGGCCAGAGAAATGTACAATGATCAGATCTGTTATGTTCCTAAAACACCTTGAAAAGTATTGTGTGAAACAAGTCATTTCTTGTAACAAATTCAACTTAGACTTTGCAGTTATTTTATTACTAATTTTAACGTTTCACGTCTTTTGTTTCTGTATATTCTTACACTGCCTAGTTCAACAAAGAATATTTATATTTGCCCTGGTGCTGCAGTCTTTTTGCTCCTAATCTGCTAAGGTTTGCACATGTTCCTATCTGGCACTTGATGAGTAAACGATGAGAGTAAAAAACCAGAAAATGAGGAATGAAGTATGTTCTGGTTTAAAGAGCATGTAGAAATGTTCATTGTGATGCACTGGAATGGATTTTCACTTTAGAGGAATAAATCACATACGCTTGTGCTACAGAATGCTGAATTTGGCACTGTATTCTAGTTGTACACCAAGAACACTCAGCTGAGATTTACCATCATCATCAAAAAAGGCCTTATCTCTAGTTTAAAAGGCTACCTTAGGCAGAGAGCTCTTACACAGCCTGTCCTGACTGAGAGGTTGTACAAAGCTGTCAAGGTCTATTGAGTGACTAAAGGGTCTTTTGAATGTAGATAGCAAATATAAAATAAGCTAAAGGGGTTTTTTTCTGCTTGGAGGGTTTTTGTTGTGCTGCTGGTGTTTTGGGATTTTTTAAAATTGTATTTGTGTTTGATTTTTTTTCCTTAATCTGGTAAAAAATGCTATAGGACAGCTTCATAAAGAAACAGTGTGGCTCTTAACTTTGCAATTGACAGAAGAGTCCCTTCTCAGAAAAAGGGTCAACAGTCCATGGTTGGCATAACAAATTTAGTGCTTAGTTCTTGCAAGATTAAATACTTCCCTTTTTGTAGTAGTGTAAGTGTGTAGTTCCAGTCTGTAGAGAAATACACATCAACTAGTAATCCCAGGCAGGAGCACCTTCCTAGATTTAGACACCTACCTAAAGAGAGAACTGCTCCAAACACATAAGCAGTAGGAGATGTTTCTGTTTTCTGTGTAAGGTCTTCTGTTCCATGAAAATTACAGTGGGCCAGATTCAATATCTGTGCTATTGAAGCATGGAGAATACTCAGTATTCATGTCATGTGACTGTGGGAGACATTTCTACTGACGTTTTGCCTGACAGGTTAATGGTCTTACCTACTTGAGCACGTAAATATGGACCCTGAAAGAATTTTCTTACTCTAAAGTGATGTAAGAGTATATAAGGATAATTTTATTGACATAGTTAAGTGACATGTTACTTCAGAATTTACAGTCAGGGTGGAGGGATATGTAAAATTAGGTTAATATGTAGTTTTTGTTAGGTGTGACCTATTCCAGAGCATTAGGTGATCTTCAGAATTAAACTTAGTTGTAGAAAAGAGGGCAGTATGAATTTAAGTGTGATTTTATTTTCATTACAGTTTTGCTCAAGGTGATAGAACTTGCATCCAGGCAAAACACAATGCTTAAATATACTCAGGTACAGATATAAAACTTTCATTTTTAACACCCAGCCCACATTGATTAGATTGTGTCTCTTTTAAGAGAGGTTCTGTATTGCATGCATTGATGAACTTACTAAAGCAGTGTTCTACAAAGGAATCAGGCTGTAATTTAAAATTATATAAGGTGTAGAATAAATATGCTCAAGCTCTACTTGGAAAACATGCATGGCTTAAATCTCCAAATTCTAGTCATACCAATAAAATTACTTCAAATCCATCTGTTTTCATTTTTATATAGGAACATTGAAAACTTGTTCTTGACAATGAGAGAATGTCAGATGTTCCTTCACCTACTATTAATTGGTTTTATATTTTAAAGATTTGGAGTTTTTTTCCTATAATACGCATAAAACTCAAGATCAGATACTTTTCACAACCCAAATGGAAAGTACTCCTCCAATAGTTTACATTAATTTTATTAGATTGTTCATATGCTGTGGAAGCAACTTATTTCATTTATTGCAATCAGTAGTACTAATAATGCTATAATCATTGTGTCTACTTAATAATGAATCTTTGAAGGGGAAACTGCTTTAAATCAGATTTTTGTGAGTTGAAAGAAAAGGAAAAAAGGTGAAAGTGAAATGCGTTGTAGAAAGTTCAGAGTGGCTATAGAAGATGAACAGTTACATCAGGACATTACTTTAAATGCAGTGTACTCTGGAGGCCTATGACAATACATCTAGTGGATATCAATTTACAGGCTCTTTTTCTACAAGCTAAGATATTAATAGTTTAGGCAGGAAAAGATAAATAAGCCCTGGCTAAAAAATAACATTTACTGTTCTTACTGAACAAGTCAGTCTTTTAAGGAAATTGTGAAAGAGCCAGATAAGCTAACTTAGGATGTTGGATATGAGCTGTATGTCAAAAGCTACTTATAGGATGTTACATCTTGGAAGGGACCTTAAAGATCATCTGGTCCCAACCCCACACCCCCAGCATTGGCAGGGGCACCTCACCCTAAACCAGGTTGGCTCAAGGCTTTGTCCAGCCAGGCCTTCAGCACTACCAGGGATGGAGCATCCACAGCTCCTCTGGGCAACCTGTTCCAGTGCCTCACCACCCTCACAGTAAAGAATTTCTTCCTAATCTCAAACCTAAATTTCCCCTCCTTCAATTTGTACTCATTCCTCCTTGATCTGTCATTACAGGTCCTGAATCCTCACCCATGCCCTTCTGGCCCGGCAGCTTTTTTTGATGCAGCCCAGGGTTGTTTGGCTTTCTGGGCTACAAGTACACATTGTCAGTTCATGCTGAGATTTTCATCAACCATCCCCTCAGGATGGTTCTTTCTCCCTAGGAGAAATCTCTCTCCATTGATACCTTTGGGAGTTTGGAGTCAAGCAATCTATTTAAAATCCAGTTATATATTTTCTTGTCTAAGCAATTCTGGTTTTCTGTGCTACTTGGTAAATCGGTGGGCCTTACATTATGAATGTTCTGTTTTCGATCTTTTTTCCTTTTTGTTGTTAATTAAAATTTCTGCATTTGATTTGTTACCCAAAGAGTATGTTACAATAAAGATACCACTTTTGGCACTGGGTTCACTGCAAAATTGAATTTAAATTTTACTGATTGACATTGGCGGGACAAAAAGGGGAATTCTGGTTTCTGATACAAGGAAGTTTCCTTAACTTCAGGAATCTTACCTGTACACATAAGTGAGATTAGGTTTACCAACCAATCTGAATGTCCACTAGTGTATCATCTGGAAATTTTGTCTTGATGGACTTTGGAAACAGTTACATGCCCTGTGTTTCTGGTGTATGAAACCCCATTGCAATGATGAGAATATGTCAACAGCTGTTTTCCTTCTGGAGAATTCTGCAGCTGAAAAAGGAGCTTTGCTTTAATTTTTTATTTCCTAATTTTTCACTGCTTTCCTAAGACAGTAAGGTTGGATTCCCATTCTCACCTCTCTACTAGACTGTCTGAAATTGGTAGGAGTCTTCAAAGAAAAATCTTGTTTTTCATGAATGTCTAGTTCCATGCTTCCCTGGAATAAAATGCAGCTGAGATACCTGCTTGTCTTTGCTGGCTGTGGCATTTTCCCCTACTCAGCTGGGAAAGAGGATAGCCACTAGGAAAGGGAGAAAATATAAGAGAAATTCATGTGAGAAGGATAAGTAGTAAGAATATGTTGGATAGGAGTTTCTGTAGCACATGAACAATTGGTATCAACTTAGACTGTGGGACGAAATAGAATCATATGAAAGGATAAAACCATCTGTACTCTATCACTGGGAAACACACGTGTGGTTTTGGTTACTGAAGAGGTCTTGGGAGTACCTTGCAATGTCTTGTGAAGAAACCAGGAGCTTCCATTGCAGCAGTGACATCATATGGAGTTCCAGAGTGCCCTGCTGTGCCATTTAGCAGTTTCTTGGTGTAGGATTTTTTCTGGCCCCATAATACCCTGCTGGCAGTCAGACCCTAGGAAACAATATATCATTAGCAAAAGCTTTATGTTGGATTAACTCCAACAGTGTTTGTAGAAACAGCTGTTACATTAACAATCATGATACTGTGTCCGAGCCTTTTTGGGGCCAAATTAGGACTGTTTTAAGAACCAAATTCAACTCTCAGCTGTATGCATGTTGATTCCTTCAAAACCACTAAAATTGGCTCTCATAGATGCAAGAAAGGCATGTATGTTCTAAACAAAGATAAAACAGCAGTGGAAATGGTGTTCATTGCTTCTTATTTATTTACAAAGAAGATACCGTAGTGGTAGCTGACCACAAATACATGCCACATAAAATCCCTTCTTTTTGAGACTAGACGCAAGAGTTTGAGCACTGTACAATTCAATCCAACCAGAATGCACAGAGGATAGAAGTTTTTTGCAGGAAAATAATAGTTACAGAACAAATTTTTTTTTACTCAATCTTATTTTGTAGGCATCTTGTCCAGTTTCTGTAGCATACAACAGGTCCTTCATCACTTGTAGATTTCACTCTCCTTTTGTGACTGGTGCTTTCTATGGATCTTCCAGGTTTCAGATCTGGGAAAGAGAAGCTGGGAGGGGTGGTGGCTCAAAGAAAATTTCCTGCTCCCATGCTCCTCAGTCTTTATCCACCCTTAACATGACCTAGTTTATCCTCTCCCAACTCCATGAAAACTCAAGTCTACATCAGCTGGTTTTTGCCCAGCTGTCCCTCTTTGCCAGGTAAATGAGGGGAGCAGACAGAGTGGCACAGTCCAGCAGTTGCAGAACAGGGAAATGGCACTCTGTATTGAAGACAGATGCACCAGGGGTACCATGTACAGCCACAGGATCAGCCCATATCCTGGACACCTGGCTTTGGCTGTTAGTGGCTCACATTCCCTCTGGCTTGTCTGTGTATGGAAGTGACCCTGGTTAATGGCAGGCATGCGTGGTGAACAGGAGCAGGGACAAGAGGCAAGGTGTCCTTGTTAAAAAACCCAGCAAACAAGAACCCTATGTTCTCCATCACAGACCTGCTTTTGGCAGCAATACATGTGCAGGAGATTGGAGGGTCACCAGGCCTTAGGCTGATCTGTCAGGGAGGTTGCTGCACACCTTACTATGGAGTGAGCCTTCTGGCAGCAGGGGGATCACAGTCACCTCTGCTGGCCAGGAAGTGCACACTGGAAACTGGGCTAAGTGGTTTCTGTGATGCAACTTTCCTCTAAGCAGAGCACCCCAGGCTAGCAGTCTCTCCAGGCTTGAAATGCTGCTTTGACACCTGCCTGGATGCAGGGTGCATCACATAAGCCATTTCTCACAATCAGAGCATTTAAAATGAGACTGCAGCAGCAAGAAATGATGCTGTGAGCTTGCAGAACGTGAGATAGAGGATGGCCAGAGCCATAGGTCAGCAGAAAAAAACCAGCTTTTTTGCTGAATGTGAGACAAGCCACCATCAGTGAGAATAACCTAGTCACAGCCCCCCACCTCTGTGTCCAGTACAGTGACATGCAGCAGAGGCTGGGATGTCCCAGTTTCAAAGGTATTTCCACACCCCCGTGTCCTCTGCCTGCCCTGTGGCTGGAACACGAGCACCAGCGTGTCGCTACCCCACGAAGTGCAGACCCAGTGGGTTCTTGACTTGCAATACCCTCAACTGCCCCGGAGCTGAGAACAATGCTGTTCCAGAGAAGAGAGGACTCAGGACTGGGTGGAACAACAGGTGTTCATTCCAGGATGTGCCCAGAGCTGAGGCACTTAACCCCAGGGTGCAACAGCTTAAAAAGAGGGGTGTAAACCAGAGGAGGGACGAGGGAACAGCCAATGACTAGACAACAGGGGATGGGCTAAGACCCTGTCCATCAGGACGGAGCCCAGTAGGAAACATTGTGGGGAGTGGTTAGGGAGTCCCAGCCAATCTCTCGACGCTCTCCCTAGAACTTTCCAGAGGGTAGGGAGAGGTCTGCAGAGGATTGACATGGGGCTGGGGTGGGGTTTACAAATGATGGATTGGAGGTGGGGAACGGATGAACCACTATACATGGTTATAAAGGGGGTACAGAAGATCGAACCATGCACAACTATGAACTTAATGAACTGTGAAAACATAACACACCGCAACACTTCCCCCTTTTCTATTAAATAAAAATGAACTGAATTTACAACTTAATATTCAATTTCGTACCAAGCCTCCCCTTCGTCATAAGGTGGTGGTTCCCCATAAAATTGCATTTCCTCCTCAGTCGGTGCTGTGGGGATGGAGGCGTAGGCAACCACTGCGGTGGCTGCCGTGGTACGATAAATCAAATTTTCTAACATCCTTTTAAGAATACATAATCCTATGAAGACTATCATGACAACTATAACAAATAACAAAATAGAACGTATGATGGAGGTCAGCCAGCCAGAGAGGCCCCAGTTCTTAAACAGTTCGCCTAGCCAGTCCTTCGTTTCCTGTTTTGTGTCGCCGACGAGTTTTCTCATCTTATCAATGGCGGCGTGGATGTCCTCTGCTTTTGAAGATAGGTTGAAGCAGCAGAGCCCTTCAAACTCTTCACAACGATGCTTATGGAGCAGCAGCAGATAGTCTATGGCAGCTCTGTTTTGGAGAGTGGCCTGTCTCGTGATTTTCTTGTCAGTAAGAAGGTCCTCAAGGGCTTTGGTTGTTAAATTTGCCTGTTTGCTTACCCAACATTCAAGATGTCCTAATTCTCCTAAACTTTTGGCGATCGAAACCCATGGCAGAAATACAGTCACTGCCGTCACTTTTGTTCTTGCCCAATGGATAATTTCGGAATTGCAATGAGGGTCCAAATCTCTAAGATCTCGTTTTTGGATGGCCAAATGTGTTGAATTTTTTCGTGCCCAATTTAACAGATTTGTTTTGTTGGGTGAGAGCAAAGCCAACCTGCCTAGAGTGCACGGACCTCCTACTAGGCGAGATGGGATTCCCAACCATGCCCTATCACCACATATAAGGAAAGTTCCCTTGGGGAGGGCAAGAGGTTTGTGATTTGTTGTAGAGGCTGATTTTATGTGGGTAATTGAGCGACACCACGTCCTCGCCTTGTAAACCTCATCTACTTGCTTGATGGGACTGATGAGATTCTCCTGCCAAGGGGATAGGTCTAAGTCAAAGTGGATGCAATGAGTGGCATTAGACGACCCTAAGACGTCTAATTCTTGAGGTTCCTCCATGGTCTGACGAAGACTGGAGATCCAGTCTCGCCAGAACATGAGAGGATTCCTCACTGGGTGGGGAAGTTCTCTTTGTTTAACTGGTGGTGGTACCTTGTTATTGTGTTGGCGTTGCAAAGCTAGCAATGATTCTGGAAACTCCTCATGGTTGAAAGGAATCCCCACGAGACAGGTCGAGAGCGGCCTATCTGCTGCTGTCGAAGACAGACAAATATGGTCCTGGCCCAATGATCTAGCAAGCGTGGACCACACATTTGCCTTGGGCTGTGGGACGATCCACGCGCACGTCGGCGGAAGGAGGACTGCCGTGACGATGGTCAGGATGATGACAACCATCGGGGCTCCCATACTGGCTGGATGTAAATTTCCTAGAACTTAAACAAACAGAGGGAGTGTTTAGAAACATAAACTTTCAGCTCTGGTTTTCCCGGAGGGGAAACTGACAAGGAAAAGGAAGAGAGGTCTCCTCCAGAGGGCACTCCTTTTTCCTCCTTTTCCACTCTACCATTTGCAGCTGGACCTCGTCATTTTTGGTTCCTGTTTTTTGGGGAATGTAGGGCTTCACCCACGGGATGGGATCCATTTCGGAACCGTGGGGGTGGATACGCAGGCGTATCCGCGCCCCCAGGTCACTAAATCCAATGGACCCTCGGTCTTGCCAGTCTCCGGATCTTTTATTAACACAGGTGGCCTCTGCCTGAAGGTTAATTTCTCACTCTCACCGAAATGACGGATTATTGGGGGATTTAAGTTTTCAAAGGCACAGTTCAGGAAGTTGATTGTAAATAAAGCTCTGGCCAAGCGAATGGAGGGTGGCTCTACTTCAAGACCTGCTGTTGCTGTTCAAGAACTCATTTAAGGTCTCTGTGGGTACTTTCCACGACTGCTTGACCTGTGGGGGAGTGGGGAATGCCTTTTTTGTGTTCCACCCCCCATTGCTGCAGGAAGTCGCGGAATTCCCTGGATGTATATCCCGGGCCATTGTCTGTTTTGATGGTTTTTGGAATGCCCATAAAAGAGAAAGCTGTCACGAGATGTCGTATGGCATCCCGTGAGGCCTCCCCTGTGTGGGCGGAAGCAAAGACTGCGCCGGAAAAGGTGTCAACAGATACATGGACGTATTTTGTTCTCCCAAAAGCTGGAATGTGGGTCACGTCCGTTTGCCACACTTCACAGCTCTTTAATCCTCTCGGGTTAACTCCTGACGTGACTGTTGGGATGCCGGTCTTCTGACAATGAGGGCATGCGGCCACAATCGCCTTCGCTTGGTCTCGAGTAAGATTGTACCAGCGGACCAGACTCGGCACGTTTTGATGAAAGAGCCGATGGCTGATTTTTGCCTGCTCAAAAATGTCTGGAAGTGGGGCCATTGCGACGGGGGCGCAAGCTCGTCTGCTCTCCGGTTCCCCTCCGCAATAAACCCAGGCAGATCTGTGTGAGATCTTGTGTGCATCACATAGTATGGCTGCTTCCGGTGGGAGATAAGCTTAACTAATCTTGAAAGCAGCTCGAAAAGCTTTTCATTAGACACCTGTTGTAGTACTGAGTGTTCTGCTCTGGATACTATCCCTGCCACATAGGCAGAATCTGTGACCAAATTGAGCGGCTCTTGGAATCTCTCGAAAGCTCTAACGACTGCATCCAACTCAGCTACTTGAGGGGATCCTTCGACTTCCCTCACGTCACTCTCCCACCGCTGAGTCTGAGGATCTTTCCAGGTTATAACTGACCTATGGGATCCTCCAGATGCGTCTGTAAAAACTGTTAGAGCTTTGAGTGGTTTCCAGCTCTGAATCGTGTCGATGTCCCATACAAATTGAGAGTCCTGATTAAAAATTTTGTGGGCTGGTCGAATTAGAGAAATTTTTCCTGGATATGAATCCAGAGCAAATTGTAAGGCTTCATTTTCTTGAAGCAGGT
>VYXD01010228.1:10157-22428 GCA_013397195.1 Hylia prasina
CTAACCAGATTCTAGAAGTTCCTTTGCAGACCTAGAGAGGCTGTACACTCTTCTTTCTTTGAGATTTTGAGAGAAACTGGACAAAGCCCTGAGCAATCTGCCATGGCTGATGCAGTGATGTGGAGGAGGTTGGGATAAAGATTTCTTGAAGCCTTTTCCCGCTTCGTTATGAGATTCCAGTGCAAGAATTCCGTTTGAGTGTTCCTACCACAGTGGCAGACTGCTAGGTGTGGTCTAACAGCAGCCAGTTCCATTCCCCTAGAGTGCCCTTCGGAGTCCCTAACTACCCATGAGGTTAAAGGAGCTCGATGCAGGGAGTCGGCCGGGCAGAAGGATGCCCCTCAGCAAGGTCCAGGGCTTGGGGTCAGTAGCATTCCTAAAGTAACATTAGCAGGTCATGTGTTCCCCATTGCTGAAGTTGCTCATGAATGGAGATCACAAAAGTAACAGTGAGGAGGAGCAAATAACAGGGTTTGTATTCTCAGAAGTTCAGTGTGTCTCTACCCATATTTTCCATTTGCACTAATATATCTCAGGAGTGCCTTCCTTTCAGGACTTAAGTCTTAGGGAATCTCTCTAACAGGATGTTTGTGAACCACAGGTGTCAGTCTGTAAAGTCTCTTTGGTCTGTGAACTGGGGAAGTGTGCCTACCCAGGTCACCTTAATCGGTGTGCTTTTCATTTCAAGGCTCAACGACTTGTTTTGCTACTGAAGAAACAAAGGGAATGCTTTAATGGGCTTCTTAATTAGGCAAAAGAGATGAAATGGCTATTCTGAAACTCTCTAATAATCTATATTCTTGGATGTTTGGCTATATTTCTTCCTCAGTGTACGCTCAAAAATAAAAACTGCTAGGATCATCGGGATCATCAGTCCAATTATAGGAGTCAATGGCAGACGTGTTAAATTCCATTTGCATTTAAATACCCCTATCTCAAATTCACTGTATGCACTGTTTGGCTGGCAGGTGCATTTTAGCATGTAGTGTGCATTTTTTTAGCCACCAAAGCACTCATGTAAAATTAGACTTCCCACCAGTCCTGGGGAAAGTAGTCATGAACAACAACTTGCAAGTTCCCATGGAGATACAGAAGATTCAGATAATAAAGCAGAAATGATGGGTAAGAGGACGATCAGGACAAGACATACTGCTCATTTTAGTATGTCCTGCCACTGGGATTAATTCAAGCCAACAAGGAGAACAGTTTGTTATTCCCCAAGGAGATGCACCCATGGACTCTTCCCTGCCATCAGTGGTGTTCCACAGTTAAGGACATATGTACTGTCTCAGCTTAAATCTTTTATGCTGAGACTGGAGACCATAATATTGATTCCAACTAGAACAGAATGAATTGTCTCTTTTTTCCTAAGATGATCTAGGAGAGGAAATGACTGCTTTCAAATGAAGAGTTTCTCTTCATGCACATGTAAAGGTATGTGAAAAGCCATTAGTTCTCTATAAAGGACCTATATATAGGGGACTTATGTATGCCTCAATTCTCTATAGAGAAAAATAAACAGCAGGAAAAAAAAATCCCACTTTTGAAACAAAACACCAAGAAACTAAAAGCATTTTATACAACCAAAAAATGCTTTGTCTGCCCTATCACTAGAGCAAATATTAAAATGAGCTTCATGTTCAAATATACATTTATCCCTATCTGGACTTGTGTTCATTATCACAATGAGATATAAATAAATGCTCAACAATTATAAAGAACTAGAAATGGCACAAAGAAACTGTGCAAGAGCATTTTGGGCAGGGGAAGAGGGAGGAGATTTTTTCACTGTATGAGACACGGGAAGGAAAATACCCTAAAAACCTTGCAAAGACTATTTTGGCGGAAAAGTGTAGGAAAATTGATTCTATCTCTATTTAAACATCCCTGTATAAAGAGGAGGAAATATTTGAGGCTCAAGGATTCTCCATTCTTGCAAAGCAAGGTGAAATAAGGAGCAGACTGTGAAAAATGCAGCTGTCTCTGACAGAGAACGAAGTGTCCAGCCAGCAGGTTTTAAACTCAGAATTTAGGTGGCCAAAGTGAAATTCAAGCTGTTACAAAATGACGTCTGAGGCAAAGCATGAACGCAGAAAACCAGAAGACACCAAGTGAGGGGACATGCCCTCACGCTGGCTTATCCCATGAGCTGTAGTAAATCAGCCAGCAGAAAGCCAGGGGCTNACGAATTATCAGACTCAGCCTGTCTTCTCTGGCACTGGCGTGGAACCCTTTGGGCAAGAAAAGCCCAAAAACCTTATTACCTCGGGGAACAGCAACCCCGAGGAAATCTCAAGGAACAGCAACCTTGAGAAGGGGCTCTCCTTGTTGCTAACATGGCAGTCAGCAAGGGCAGAGCTTGCTCCCAGCACTGCTCAGGGCTGTGTGCTGCAAACCCACATGCAAAGCACACGTTTCTGGCTGGGAGTCTCACCATCCGCATCCAACCGCTCAGACAATCCCTCACAAGGTGGTGCTTTTCAGAGCCCTCTGCTGCTGCCTCGTATGTATGACCCAGGCAAACATTTATGGACCTAGGGTATTTCCAGGATTATATAACAAAAATCTGTAGGGTAAAAACGTCCCAAAAAGTAAGACAACTAAGTGGTGTTTCCATTCCATTGAGAAAATAAAATCCCAAAGTTAAGCACCTGGAATGTACTCTGACACTTTTGTGGTTCACAATGCCTAATCCCTCAATCCTTCATTCCTAACAATGTAGGCTGGGCCCCAAAGGCCCAGTGGAGAAGATTGACTTTCAGCAGTGGAGAAGATTGGCTTCTCAAGACACCATCCAAAAGCTGTCAAAGCTGACAATGTCGAACATGGGGGTGACACTGAACACATGGAATGAGTGCTAAGGAAGGAGTCCTGCCAGCTTCTGGCACAGGGATGTGCTCCTCCCTCCACAGCCCTGAGCAGAACAGTCTCATCCAGGCTGCGGCTTTGCAGGGATTGCACGGGAACACACATCCCTTCTCACAGAGATGCCCAAGAGCAAGATGACTGAGGTCTGGAACATAAAGAGCAAGACTGGCCAGTTTGCCCCGCTGAGGATTTCCCAGATGGAAACTGGACTGCAGCCACCAGGTTACTGAGAGGACAAGGAAGCTGCAGCTCCAGCCCCATACACGGCTCTGGGAGTGCCTACATGCACAGCAGGGCTCACACAGCAGCAGCAGCTGCAGCCCAGCCCTTGCTTTGCCTTGGCCTTCCAACGCAAAAGAAGTAGAACCTGGATTTGGCTCTGTTGTAGAATTGAGCAATAATTAGGATTGGAAGGCATCTCAGGAGATGTCTCCTTTCCCATCCTTCCAAAGCAGTCCTTCATGGGATCAGACCAGGTTGCCTGGGACTTTAGGCAGTCAAGACTTGAAATCCTCTATGGTGGCACAATTTCTGCAGGCCTTCACTCCCCCACCTTGTCCTTGTGGTGAAAAAGATTTTCCTTATCTCCAGCCCAAGTCTCTTGAGTTTAAGCTGCTAAGCTTTTGACTGGACAAAGCGCTGTAATAACTTTTTTGAGGCTTTTATTTAGGAGGATCTCAGGAAGTTGAGAAGCAAAAAGACAGAGATGGAGAAGGGCAGCTGGATTAAAGATAAATAAAATGGATGTGCATCAGTGAGTGCCCTGTGGTGATTCCTGACTATTTTATGGTAGAAAGGTAAAATATAAAAGTACTAATGCCCTGAACAGGCTAAACAGCACAAAGTAGAGAGGTATGTCTGGGCTGAAACCACAGAAGTAGAGAGGTCATTGGAAGAAATTTCGAATATCAGTTCCATCTGTGCCTTTCCAGATCACCATACAAAGCCAACAGAAGTATTTGCTGTATTTCTTGTCTGTATTTATTAAACAGTTAAACAGAGAGAAGCCCAGCTCTGAAGCAGTACTCTCAAAATACACTGACTGTTCTTCAAACCTGAAATGTGGAATGTATGATGGAGAGGCTACGAAAAGAAGGTTGGAAATACAGATTGGCTTGTAATTGATTGCTTCTTGAAGAGCTGAATTTACATTTTCCAAAGCTGATAAAAGTTCATCTTGAACTTTTGAATATGAGGCAGTGAAGGTGAAGTGAAAGTTGCAGAACTGATCTTTGAAAATACATGTGAAATTTGGCAAAAAGGAGTCAGTTGTCAAGAGCATTGTGTTGTGACACTGTAGTTATGACTGAGAAATACAAAAATGAAGAAAAAAAAAAGTGGAACAAATGAATAAGCAGAATCCAGAATCGACTCTATCAAGTACAAAATTAAAGCATTCACCATGACAAGAACGGACAGCATAAAGCCCTGCATTAAGGATGCATTTGTGTAGTATTTATGAGAACTGGGAATTGATGGAAGAGAAATTTAATCAGAAAGAGCTGATGGAGTCCTTAACAGAAATCATTTTTTCAGTAGGCTAAGTTTTATGACAAACTTGTCCACTCTTATCTTTGATTGCTGCAGTTAATTAGATATTACACAGTGGGGATATGGTAGACACGGGGGATATGGTAGAAGGCACTGAGAAAAATTCAAAATTATCATAGACAAGATTTTTTTTTAAAGGGGGGTTGTGTGTTTGGTTGGTTGGTTTTTAAGGAAATGCCATCAGCTTTTTAGCATTTTACAATAACAGAGTTATTTTCTGGTCCATCAAGAATTAGCTCACATTTATGTACTTAACTGAATCTTGGGGGTTATAGCTACCAGCTGGTTACAAGTACTGCACTGAGAACTAAACTTGGGGTTTTCCTTTCAGTTTCTGAATACCTGTAGNACTGATCTTTGAAAATACATGTGAAATTTGGCAAAAAGGAGTCAGTTGTCAAGAGCATTGTGTTGTGACACTGTAGTTATGACTGAGAAATACAAAAATGAAGAAAAAAAAAAGTGGAACAAATGAATAAGCAGAATCCAGAATCGACTCTATCAAGTACAAAATTAAAGCATTCACCATGACAAGAACGGACAGCATAAAGCCCTGCATTAAGGATGCATTTGTGTAGTATTTATGAGAACTGGGAATTGATGGAAGAGAAATTTAATCAGAAAGAGCTGATGGAGTCCTTAACAGAAATCATTTTTTCAGTAGGCTAAGTTTTATGACAAACTTGTCCACTCTTATCTTTGATTGCTGCAGTTAATTAGATATTACACAGTGGGGATATGGTAGACACGGGGGATATGGTAGAAGGCACTGAGAAAAATTCAAAATTATCATAGACAAGATTTTTTTTTAAAGGGGGGTTGTGTGTTTGGTTGGTTGGTTTTTAAGGAAATGCCATCAGCTTTTTAGCATTTTACAATAACAGAGTTATTTTCTGGTCCATCAAGAATTAGCTCACATTTATGTACTTAACTGAATCTTGGGGGTTATAGCTACCAGCTGGTTACAAGTACTGCACTGAGAACTAAACTTGGGGTTTTCCTTTCAGTTTCTGAATACCTGTAGTAATAATAAAAATGTTCTGCAGGTACCTAGAGTTTTGCTTGCTGTTTTTGGTTGGTTTTGTTTTGTTTTGTTTTAATGTAACCTTTCTATCTCAGAAATCAACATAACAAATAAACTATTAAACAGAAAGTAGGAATAATCATGGACTTTTGGTGTAGGGAATGTAAACACAGATTTCAAATATGTGATGGCTTTACAAATTGAATTTTATGTTAATTGATTTGGGTTAGGGGAGCAGAAAAATACAACAGGAAAGACAGTCTTTATGAACCAAAATAAAAAGATGTGAAAAGTTATGAGAGTGGTCACTATTAGTGAAGTTCATGGACTAGAACATCTATGACAGAGTGCTGCTGACCCCTCTGAAATGGTGAGTGTAGAGCTGCAATGAGTGGAAAGGTGGAATGGAATCTCATTTGGAAAGTCCTTCAAGCAAAGACAAAGAAAACCACAGAGAAAGAAAAACTTAAAAGAGAAAGGTTAGTAATCTTACAGTGACAGGACAGAGACTAAAAGATACTTTCCAATCACATTCACTTGCCAGTTTAACATACACTGGAATTAAACCCTTAGGATTTAAAAATGGCAAAATCACAGATGCTAGAACTGGTTACAATATAATAATAAATTTCTTTGCTGTGAGTGTATATAAGATTTGGAAATTAGTCACCAGGGACTGTGTCAGCAACTCTTTTCCAATGAAAAAAACCTCCTCTCTTCAACAGTAGTTGAGAGATTTTATCTTTTAAAATGAACATTTAGACATTCAATTAAAAAGAAGATAAAAATTATGGTTTTTAGGAAAATATTCATGAAAATGTTTATTTTAGACATCTGAAGCAGAATGTCAGCAGCTAACAAATCCTAATGAAAATGAAAATCATCTGAAATAAGCCAATCAAGACTTAATCAAATAACCAACTAATCAAAGAACCACAAACAGACAAACTGAACACAGTGAGATACACGAAGCTGTTTTCAGGGCATTGCCAGCCTTCCCTGCCAAGTTGGTGGCCTCTGGTGACCCCTCCAGGCCTGTCTCCTGGCTGTTCCTGCGGCTGGTCTTGCTCTTCAGAAAGAATTTTGATTCCTTATTTTAAGCAGGATTTCTGTGTGGGGACTGACAGTGGTCAGAAAATAGATTTTTCAGGCTCCAGGCCGTTGCTTGAAGCCTGTGAGAAGGCTAAGCACACAACTCTCATTCTGGCCTGGGAAATTTTAAGGAGGAATCCAAACCAATCCTTCATAGATATCCTCCTGCTGACACCCTGTGTTTTTCCAACTTGTTTACTGGCAAAGATGTTTACAAAAAGGTGTTTCCCTGAATAACCAATCCTATCCATTGTACCAAAAAACTGTATAAAAAAGAGTCTGTCTTTCAATAAAGTTATGCCCTCCAAGAGGATTGGAGTCTATGTGTAGTTATTTGAGCCCTGCCAAAGTGTAACGATGTTTCTGCTTATAGATCTGATGATCCTCACTCAGTTTGATTTCTGCTTTGTTCTAATCTATCTCTCTCTCATTAAGGGGAAGGATCTTGAGGGGGAACTGTGTCAAAAGCCTTACAGAAATCCAGGTAAGTCAGCAGGCAGCTCTGACATATCTTCCAGGATAACCATGCGGTGCACATCACCCACTTTCTCAGAAGCTTTTCTACTATCACAGCTGCAGCAGGATTTCTTGTGTGAGAAGGGGCTTACCAAAATGGTCCTGGGGCTCCAGAGACCCTCAGGTGGAGTATGGGAATCAGGCACAGGCATTAGAAGGAGTAGAAAGCAGAAGCAGGGGACTTTGTCAGAGAAACAGAATTGATTTACTCTTTCTTGCCTAAAAGGTTCCTGGAGTCTTGCTAGTGCCACTAGCAAGAGGGCCTCTTGCTGGGCTAAAGAGAATCCTGGGATCTGGGGGCTCTCCTCTTTTGGGTATGCTGGGAATCCCTGAGAGAGTGGTCCCTGCCCTGGTCAGGGGTGGAGGAGCTGCAGATACTGCCCTGGGCAGACCTGCCACTGCTGCCTACTCTGACTCCTCCTGGGGCTGGTCCCACTCTGCGGGGTCAGGGACACGTTGGGAATATCTATGACTCCCTTGAAATCACATTCCAGCTTCTTTCTCCCCATTGAATCTTACAGGGCCAGTGGCAGGAGTCCTCTCCTGGGAGCTAGTGCAGCTGGAGCTGCTGGAGCTGGCACTGACCAAAGGCCTGTTGTCACCTCTGTCATGATGGAAGCACACCAGGCTGTGGGCCTCCTCGCTGCACTGGCCCACAATGGTGCTGATGAGGCCATGGACCAGTGCTGCTGTGTGCCCACTGAGGAGAGGCTGCAGCTCCTCACTGAATCTGTGCAGGATGGAGGTCTCTGCAGCCTCTGCCCTCCTCCACTGATTTCTGCTAAGCTCTGGCACAGCCAGGGCTGCATAGGATCCAAGAGGTGCTGTTGTTCTTGGAACAGTCTTGCCCACACCTTGGGCAGGAGGTCACCCACAGGCTCTAGCCCTGCAGCCCACCGCTCAGCTGGGAACAGAGTTCCTTGTGGAGAAGATGGAAGAGACATGAAAGGGGCATGAGAACTATGGAGGTGACATGAAAAGGCCACAGGGGCTATTTTTGGCAAGGTGAAGGGGAGCTCTCCCTGCCTGGCTGTTGGTCTCTGGTGACTCTTCAGGGGAGCTGATGGCAAATTGTGTGTAGTCCTTTCCACCCTGCTCAGAAAAACTGACAGTCTCTAGAGGACTGCTGCAGAGTGGCCATGCTGGATTTCTCTTTGCCCACTGCAGCATACAGCCCAGGCAGAACTGGTGGTGGCAGGGCAGAGCAGAAACCACGTCATTCTGAGTGTCCTGGCAGATGGGGCAACTCCACTCTGTCCCTGTGGCCATGTGTCCCTGTCGCAGCAGGAGGGGAGAGATGAGAACCAGGTATGTTTGGCAGGAGTCAAGAATCAATCCAGTCTGAACCCAGGCTTGGCTGTAATCAAAATTTAAGCAGTGAAGGATGATACCTCATATCCATTCATTCCCCAGTGATGTCACAATCCACCATCCAGTGATGCCACAGAGGGACATCTAGCACCAGAATATAAACAGAAAGGAATGCAAGGTCACAAACCACTCCATGGTGACATCATGACCCACCACCCAGCAATGTCATCCTCCACCATCCAGTGATGTCACAATGGGACATCCACACTTTTGTTCCCTCACACCTCAGCACACAGATCTGGGACTACTGGCAGACATTGACATGGAAACAAACATGGGAGTGTTGCCAGAGACCAGCAGCCAGGCTGGGTCAGTGGCCTGAAAACAGCCCCTTTTGCCCAGCGCTCCTGGGTGGCCTCATTCCCAGGGNGATTTCTACTAATGAGGTTTTGATTACACTCCTCCAGTCTCCAGTCTCCGGTGTCTTTAAAAAAGCACTTCTTTCATGCCATCAAGCCAGTTATTTCTATATCTAACTAGCTGAATAACCAGTTAACCATTTACCAGCTCAACAGCTCTCAGAACAAAATGACATTCAATCAAGTTATGATATCAAAGTTAATCACAGTCAAAGGCTTCAGCTACTTTTCACATTACACAGGAAACCATGTGTCTTAGTACTGTTAAAACCTGCTTGAAGCTGCAATTTTGGACTGAGTATGTGGCTGATTTATCCGATGCCTACTGGATATATTCAATAGCCAATAAAACAAAGAGGCATGCATGAAATAAACCTGGCTAAAAGATGCATTACATCAGATATATATCAGCAATACTTTCTGAAAGACTAAATTTGGTCTGCAATAATTCTGAATTCATGCCTACATTTTTCTGTTCTTAAAATGTAAAATTATACCACTCTCAAAAGTAAGAACCTTCCTCAGGTTCTTACTGCTAAGTAAAAACAATTTTGCAACACATTACTTCAAACAAGAAATGTTTCTCAAATCTTTTACAAAACTTAGGGAAAATGTTCTCTTCTTGCAAAATCCACATTCCTGTAAAGACCTAAGCCAATTGCGGCTAAGTAATCATAATTACTCACACTATCACTGTGTCCTACAACACTATAAAGTACATATTATTTAATGTACTTCAGTACATTAAGTGTTCAGTAACTTCTCTTTATAAGCTAAACTAAAAGTTTAAGACTTTCCTTTGGGAATCAACGTGTATCTTACAGTATTTCAGAGACTAAAAGGTGTTAAAATACTACAAATATATAAAAGTGCAGTCCTATACAGCATGTAAACAAAGTAAAATATCATGATCATGACAGTTACATTTTCTCACTCTAATCTTTTTGTGAAGATTCGCTTAGGTAACCGGGCTGGGTTGGTTTTTCCCTGTGAGGTCCCAGAGGCTGCTGGCTCTGCCCGGGCAGAGCAGGAGCATCGCTGCCCCCTGTCAGCTGAATAACGCACAAGGGCACCAGCCCTGGGCAGGAGCCAGTGCGGGGCCCCTCCGGCAGGAGAAGAGATCAGGCCCTGCTTGGTGACCCTTCATTCTGGTCAAATCTATTGAAGTGTTAAGAAAGCCAAAATGAAACCTTTTCCAGCTGTTTCCCTCTGATTTACAGTTTTAGGAGCCGAAGCTCTGTGCTGCAGGTGTCCTGAGTGTGTGCAGAGCAATGCAGCCTCCAAAAACCCTTTGGTTTTCCCACAAGTCATCATGACTTGTTCCCAGGTGTGCCCAGCTCTGGCAGGAGAAAGAGCCTGCAGCACAGTGGGTGCTGTGCCCTGCCCAGCCAGGGCTCTCTGGCACTGAGCAGCAGCAGCACCAGCACCTTTCAAGGCACTCCTGCCTTGGCTTCACTTGGGCCCACCAGAAGCCTCTGGAAATCAGCACCACCAGTCACATTCCCATCTTGGAGCAGCTGCTGCTGGTGGGCAGATCCTGCCAGTCTGACTGCTTCCAAACAGGAATAAAGGCAGAGACAGAGATGCACATACAGAGAAGCCCTGGGAATGTCCAATAAATTGGCAAATGTATGGGGAAATGTGTTAAGCATTATTACAGCTGTTAGGCCAATAGTGCCTTTTCTCCTGCTCTCTTTCCTTTTCACATTTCCTTTCCTTTTCTGCCACACATTTCCTTTCCTTTTCTCCCTCACATTTCCACCCCTTCCCAATCATGATTGCCACAATTTTCTTGACCATTTTTTCCTCATGTTTCCCAGCTTTTTCACCTCATATTCCTCACTCTTTTCCTCTGACATTTGCCACGCTTTTGTCCCCTCAGGTTTCTCTCCTTATCCTAGTCTTCTGTCTCAAAGTTTCTCCTTACATTTCTCACTTTTCCCCTCATGTTTTTCACCCTTTTCCTCTCATGTTTTGCACACTTTCCCCCTCAAATTTATCATTCTTTTCTCTTCATGTTCCTTACACTTTCACATTTTGCGCCCTTTTTTCACTCATGTTTTCTGCCTTTTTCCACCCTCAGGTTTCCCACTCTTTTCCCTTCAGGTTTCTCACAATGTTCCACTCATATTTCCTGCCTGTTTTACTCCTTTTACCAGTAAAATTTCTCACCCTCTTCCCCTCATATTTCTCTTGTTTTTTCCCCCCTTATGTTTCTCACCCTTTTCCACTCAGGTTTCCTACCCTTTCCTTCCCTCCTACTTCTCTCCTTTTTTTACTCACATTTCTCACACTTGTCACCTCATATTTTTTGCCTTTTGTTCCCCTCACATTTCTTAACCCACTGGTTCCTGTCAGTGGCTGTTTCTCTTCGGTAGTTGATGGGCTTCTCTTTTTTTCCTGCAATCCCCTACTCAAAATAATGGGTGCCAGAGCAGTGGCACAAGAAGCTCCTGCCTGTGTGTCTGCTGAACAGAATGTCAGTGCTCAACTTGAAGAATCTCATTAAGAACAACCTAAACCAGAGTGGACTTCCTGCTGTAGTTTTTGCTGTAGTTTTTGTTTGTATTTCAATTCCATAAAGCCTTCATAGTGTTCTAAATAAAAAGGATCCACATGGCAGGTGAGCAACCACTGCACCATCTGCCTCAAACAGATCCCATCTCAGTCTTCATCACCTCACAGTTACTATGACTCCTGCCTGGATAAAACCAGTTGTGATGCCTCTTTATGCTAAACAAAGTCCATCTGTATAGGAAATACTTTAGGCCCCCTTTTGGAGGAGGGGGCGGGGAAGGGGGAAATTTTTATTTTGAAACATTCAAACACTGGAGTTTCTTCTTATTTTCACTTATTTGAATTGCCTTGACATCAAAATACTGCCAGCTGATGTTACAAACTGGCTGGTCTATGTTTGTGTGCAAAGGTATCACAGTGTGTCTGTGCCCCAGGTGTCTGTTAATGTCCTTTTAAACGGCTGAAGAACGGGCTCTGCCTGCCCCACAGCTCTGGGCCTGGGGCTGTAGATCACACTAGGAGGCACACCCTCAGTCCCAGCCACCATCCATTGGAAGACTCCCTTCCTTGTCACCCTGTAAATAAGCTCTACAACCACCTTCTGAATTGTCCATTGTTTTTTTAAGATGGAAAGTCCTGTTTATCATGGTTTGGGTATCGTTAGGAATTGGGGAAGGGTCTTCTTCCTTCATCAACTTCACACTGCAGTGCCTTTGGAATACAGCCCACTGGCCATTTTTGCACAGCTGTGGTACTTCCACATGAGGCAGAAAGTGGAATTGCATTTCCAGCCAAAAGCCCATGAGGAGCAGGGCAGCCAGAGTGTCCTGAGCAGATACAGGCCTGCAGTTGTGACTCAAGAGGGTTTTGGTTCCTGCCCAGCATGGCAGATACGTCTCCCCTGTGACTGCCCCCCCTTCCCAGCTGCCCATGGATAGTAGGTACAGGGTTCTGCAAGGGGAATGGAACAGGG